>JASVER010000038.1:3240115-3298493 GCA_030449065.1 Oceanodroma leucorhoa | reverse complement strand
GCTGGTGCGGCCCACCGGCCAGGCGCTGCTCACGCGGGACGGGCGGCGCCTGCTGGAGGCGCTCAGCCTGGAGCCGCCGACGGCCAGGTACCGCGGCGGGGGCGGGCCGGGGGGCCGGGCGGGGCGGGGCGCGGTTCCGCTAACCGCCCGTGTGCCCGCAGGATGATGGCGGCCTGCGCCTGCAGCCACCGCGCCGCGACGGGGGACGGCGCCAAGACGTTCGTGGTGCTGCTGGCCGGCGTGCTGGGCGGCCTGCGGGCGGCGGGCGGCGGCCTGCGGCGGGCGCTGCCGGCCTTTGAGGCGCAGGTGCTGGAGCGGGCCGTGGCGCAGGGCCTGCGGCGGCACCTTCTGTCGGCTCTCCCCGGGCGGCAGGCGGAGGCGGGCGCCCTGGAGGCGCTGCTGGAGGCCTACCTGGGCGGCCGGCTGGGGCCGGGCGAGCGGCGGCGCCTGGCGCGGCTCTGCGGCGAGTACTGCCGCCGCTGCGCCCCGGCCGCCCGCCCCGCCCCGCCGGTGCTGCGCCTCCTCGGCCGCCGCTTCGCGGAGCTGCACGCCGCCGTGGCCGGCCTCCCCGTGGCCAGCTCCAGGGTCCTGCCCGGGCTCATCCTCCGCAGGGACTTCGCGGCCTACTGCCCGGCGGGCGGCGATCTGCGGGCCGTGCTCGTCACCGAGCCCCTCCGGCCCGCCCTCGCCTCCCGCGGCGTCCAGTTTGTGGTCGACTCCGAGGGTCAGTACCAGGCCTCCCTGCGCTGGGTGGCGAGGAGGACAGAARCCTTAATGAAGCACTTGCAGAGCAGCAACGTTAAACTGTTGCTGTCGAGCGTGAAGCAAGAGGAAGTCGTTATCTACTATGCAAAATTATACGGTGTATCTGTGGTAGAGTGCTTATCCTCGGAAGAGATGGCCCTTATCTGTGAAATCACGGGAGTCTCACCGTATGCACCTTTTGGTGATAACATACACAGAGAAATCACTGAAACTGCAGTGGCGACGTTTTGCCAGCCCTTGCTGCTCGGCTCAAAGAGATGTGTTCACATTGGCTTCACCAGCGTGTGTGCCTTTCAGCCCCATTGCCTAATTCTTTGTGGGCCGGTCGATGCTGTTAATGAGCAACACGCTGCTGCTTTACAAGGGGCATTTACAATGCTGCAGCAGCTATTTAAAAGAGTTGATCAGAGGGGGGAATGCAAAGCAGAAAGTGAGAGCCAGAATGAAGCCACAGGTGTTTGCAACTGGTGTTCTTCAGCTACTCAGAAGCAACTCGTAACAGAAAGTATTTCTTGCAACAGTAATTGGGTTTCTGAACAACAACTGAAAACACATAGGGATGAAACAGAGACACAAATTGTAGACCCTGAATTGCAGGGAAGTGAAAATCCAGCATGTGTACAAACAGACTTGCAGATAGCCTCAAATCCCATCTTGCACATCAGAGAATTCAACGTTGCCACTGAAGGAGATAGCTCTTCAAGAGACAGACGGAAACCGCATGCAAAATCTGAGCATCTGGGTGACGTGCACGAGAACTATAAAAGTGATTTACTTGTGGACAATCAAAAGAATTACAGCAGTGCTGTRTCAGCAGCATGTAATGCTGATACAGTCACTTTGTGTGAACGCCTAGATGTTGGCAAAGATCTAGAGAAAACGAGTTGCAGTATAGTTCCATTTAAACATGAAAAGAGTTGTGTAAGTGTTGCACAGAATTATTCCAACTGCCTCATAGAAGCAGGATCAGTTTTGCCAGTAGGAGGTTATTTTGAAATCCTGTTGCATTATTATATTCAGTACTACGCAAAACAGTTTCAGCAGTCAGAGGTGACTGTCATATCTAATGTAGTTGCTGATGCTTTGCTAAGTATTCCCAAGTCCTTATACAGGACAACAGAGCGAAACAACTTTACCAAGTTCTATCTCAGAGCCATAAATGCACTCAGGAAAAATCAGCCACTGCCTGTGAACGAGAAGGGCTTAGAATTGGTGTATTGCAAATACCAGTTAGTCATTTCAGTTCTTCATTGTGTTACAGAGCTTCTCTCCATAGATTTAATAGTTGGTGTTAAGCGGCCACTGCAAAAAATTGAGGATCATGACTCAGAAGATGACTTCTGAAATCATTAATAAAGGATGTTTTGATTGTGTGTTTCCTGTGTCTTCTTATCAAATGGACGTGTCTCAAAATTCAGTGCTAAAGACTAAAAGATATCTTTTTAGACCCAGAGACCTAACGTGTTTCTTTCCTCTTAGAAGAAAAGGAAGAAAAGGGCTGACCAGCTGAGATTTGTGGAAAACTGGGACATGAACAGCACAGACTTAAAAGTTTCAAACATGAGAAAGTGTAGCTGATTTCCACTGCAGAAGATCTGCAATGCCTTTTCCATCCACATGCAGAGGATCCTGTGTACGTTCTAGCCAAGGGTGAACTTTGCCTCTTTTGGAGGTTTGAGTATTTATGCAAGTTAGATGTGATTAGTTTTCCTGGCATGTTAAAGGTCACCAGTATGACATGAGACACTGACCTTGCAAGTTGAAAGCAAGGGGTTTTTTAGCCTTCATAATAGGCTGGATTGAATGTTACTTTAAATAAAAATATGTTTGTATATATTGTGGTTTTGAATATAATGGAAAAAATGTAACTGTTGTTAGTCTGTTTGGCAGGCAGTGGTAGGCCGCTGCAGTATATCCCGATGAAGAATTTTCTCATCTGATAGGAGATGCAGCATTTTTATGTTCCATTGAGTTCACTCCAGTCAAACTAGTAGAATTAAGAATAATTTTATATCGTGAGTGGCTGCAGTGTGCTCTGGCAAATTAGTTTATGTGACATTACTTAGTACAGCTATTAATTTTAACTCTCTTGGGTTGAGTTGTGGTGCTACCATAAAAGGCTGTGTAATCATGGGAAAAGTTTACACGGGCAATAATGCAGTTTTGTGTGAAAAACCTGAGACAATGTTTCAGTCCAGGCTTCAATCATTTGGGATTTTATTCTGGTTTTTTGTTTGTTTATTTGTTTTTTCTTTTATTTTTTTCCCCACGGGATTTTCACCATAATACGATTTGGTTTAAGCTCAGTATCACCTGGATGTCAATATACCTCCTTTTCTGCTGTGTGCTAAAAACTTCTGGTTTGGTGCGGAATGTTTTGGGTAACTGGACAGCTGCAGCTGATAATGGTATCACATTGGTTCTCTTTGTGCCATTGCCAGTACTGTGAAATACTTAGAATAACTGGGTTTATTTTTAATCTGCTATTAAATAAAATTTAGTGAGGATATTTAAAATCATAGGCACAAATCATATTTATCTGCTGAGATGATTACAACTAGAAATCAGATTTTTTTTTTCCCCCATTAGTTTATGCAGTTCCTTGCCCTTTTTCAGTTTCTTTGGAAGAGTCTGTCTACCAAAGCTGTTTCACGTGTTTTGGCAGCAATGCTTTGTTTGATTACAACTTTCTGTTGAAAGTTCTTGGTAATATAAAATACTGTAATAATTTCTTTTTCCTGACTAATACACTGTTACAGACATCTGCATATGAAAACCAGTGAAACTCGGTGTTCACTAGAGTGATTTCTTTAATGAAGAACTAGGGACAGTAATTMTTTTTTTTGGAATCATTTTCGGTGGGTGCAGAGGTGGGGGAGAATTAAACACGGAGGAGAGGAAAGAAAATCACTTTCTTGCTGTTACCACGTGCTTTTGGTAGCTGTTCAATGTGACAGGTCCAGTATGAGCAAAGAGAAGTCTCTGTTGTGGAAGTGCTGGTGTTCCGGAGCTGCGTGCCCTGCTTGCCCCCATGGCCTCGGGGCCGCTCGGGAGCTTCCATCGGCCCTGGCGCTTCAGCAGGCACTTGGCTTCTATATTTTAACTTTGTAATGAGCGTCCGAGATAGTTTTGCTCTTGCACAAGTTTCTGCATACTCCGTTCAAACTGCTGACTGACTTGCTGGCCAAAGATTAATTATTTGCTTCGTGGTAGTCTAACAACCATGGCGTAGAGCGTGTGAAGCCTGGCAGCAGCAGGGCTTGTCTGCAGGCGCTGCTGTTGTATTCTGAAGCTAGGTGTCCTCTAAATACAGGTAAAATAAAGAGAATACTGTCTCATTTCATGTTATTTTGTACCATTTGCACATCTGCACACTCAGATTTATTGCAGTTCCTTGAAAAAGGTTAAAACAATATTTTGTTATGTGAATGGCCTTCTGGCTGTTTGATTTAAATTGTGTCATTCTTGTAACTGAGAAGAAGGAAGTCCAAAAATTTTATGATATACAAAACTCTTATTTTGGTATGCCAGAGATACAAGGGAGAATTTAAAAATGACAATTACATAAAACTTCTTTTTCTGACCTGTTTCTGGTGAAACCTCTCAAGTCTGAAGGCTCATTGAGTCAGGTGCTATATTTCATTGACTTCTCTGTCCTTTTATATTTTGTGAATGATCAGTYTTCCCTTTTGAACTACTGATTCCCTGTTTTGTGTGGAGAGCTGAGAACACGGCACGCCTTTCCCTTGGAGAGGGGTGTCCCTTCTTTGTCCTGGACTGCTGGGGTGATGCTTGTTCAGGACACGGCTGTTTGGTTTCCAGTCCTGCAGTCTAAGTACATAACGAGAGGTGCACCGGCTCAAGGGAAAAAAGGGCATTAACTTAGTCTTTGGGGAGAAGAGCAGGTTTACTCCTGGATTCAGCTCTTTCTTATCTTTAGGGGTCTTCTCCAGTAATTAGCCTGGAAGTGTAATCATGACCTAATCTTAGAAAATACTTCGGGGTAACTGCTGTCCTATCTACTCTGTAAGAGAAAGGTTGGTTGTAGCCCCGAGAAGCAGCGGCGGTCTGCGTTCCGGGCTGCGGCTCGGGCGCTGTCAGTGCCCTTTCTCCCCTGCTGATGTTCCTGACCCGATGGCAGGGGCTGTGGTTACCCGTCACCCTGCTCGGGCTGTTCCTGCTCCTTGGTACCCAAGCCTTAGGTACGCAATGATTCATGATGTCTTGGAGCTATCCCAAATTTTAAAGCTGTATATAAATGCTGCTTGCCCTTTGACAGGTGGCATGGGGACGATTCTAAGAGTGATCTCTTGACATAGTGGCAGGGACAAAGGGGTTACCTGGCGCAGCTTGGAAGAACATGTTTACTCAGTCAAAACCACAGGGAGCAGTTTTGTTTGGGCATGCACTTAGGTTGTAAAAGCCTGTGGGTTTTTCTTCTTGCACTGTTTCCCAGAGATTATTTCTATTTTGTGCTATTATTCTGTTATTTTTATATTTCTAAATATGGCTTGGCTTCCACACAAAGTGAAAGTCCAGGTGCACATGGGCATGTGTGTGGACCCAGGTCAAAACTCCAAGTACGATGTAAAGTACAGGGATACTGGTGGTGATAGCCTAAAATTAAAAGAATGGTTTTAGAAAAATCTTGATGTTTAACTCTCCTTTCTGCAGCCCTTAGCAAACCTATATTCTACCACACATGAAATTCATCAGAATATTTTAAAGGCGCTCATCCCAGCCACAAGGAGTGTAGGTGTATTTTAAGCAAGGTAATCCCATTTGTCAGCAGATTCACATATACAAGCAGGTAGTTTCTTTTTTTTAAAAACCCCAGGTTTTAAGATGCATGTATAGTAATGTATAGTGAGACTAGATTGAAACTGCATCCTGCACACAGCTCTTGAGAATAGGAATAATCTATTTACATGACAAGGACACACGGTTTATTTGTTGATTTGGGTGGGGATCGAGTCTCAGCAGACTTTTACTGGTGCTGGGACCGGCCCAAGCCAGCCTCCGCTCCCCAGCGCTCCTCCGGCTGCCGTTCCCCCTTGCCTGCCCCCGGCGCAGCACCGCTCAGCACCTTCCGCGGGCCCTTCTCAGTCGTCTCCGGCGACACCAGCTCCCCGTTTACCAAATGGGTATTGCTTAACTTCTTCAGTGGAAGTTATGCAACGTAAATATGGTCTTGTATTTTCATCTATGCTTARCTGATTACTGGCCTTCGGCTTTTTTGCCAAAGGCCAGTAATTATTAGCTATATGGAGAGTATCGCTAATAGGAACCAGTTGCAACAAAGAATATTATTCTGTTGTGTCACAAATCACACACAACTGAATCACATCTGCAAGAGGGAGTAAGGGAATGCAATATTTTGTTTAGGAGCATAACTGTATAGTGGTATAACTCTGGTCATTTTATATTGTTGTTATCTTTATAACAGTCATCTGTCAGAGTCCACAGGTGGGTGATTTTTCATACCACGTGAGAAGATTAAGGAAGATTAAATTCTTCACTTGCATATACCTCCTGGACTTCACTAGAATTGTGTTCATCTGAGCCCGTACCTGATTTGCTTTTTGTTATGTAACAAATCTGCTATTAGCGGTAGACACTTCCATTTTTGATTTCTAAATTTATTTCTATGCTTATTTAGGTTAATCTGGTCCCCTTGTGTCTTTTTTGGTGAAGTTCTTTTAAATCTCATGTTAAGAGAGAAACTATTTCAATGTTCAGTTGCAAAAGTCTCTTTATTTTAATTATCTTGAAATCTAAGAAACTGGTTTTTTGTCACTGGTAAAACCAAAGATTAAATACTTGCTTTATTTACTATGCTATTTATTGCATTATTCCTATTAAGACTGAAAAAATCAATAGAGTAAATGTCTGAATTTATAAACAGTAGCTTTGGAAATGTGTTAGCTGTAAATAACACGATTATAATTTTGCAGTAGCATTTTGTGTAAGGCGTCATTTGTATTCTGTTAATCATAGAATAGAATCATGGAATTGTTTAGGTTGGAAAAGACCTTTAAGATCATCTGAGTCCAACCATTAACCTAGCACTGCCAAGTCCACCACTAAACCATGTCCCGAAGCACCACATCTACACGTCTTTTAAATACCTYCAGGGATGGTGACTCCGCCACTTCCCTGGGCAGCCTGTTCCAATGCCTGACTACCCTTTCGGTGAAGAAATTTTTCCTAATATCCAATCTAAACCTCCCCTGGCGCAACTTGAGGCCATTTCCTCTCGTCCTATCGCTTGTTACTTGGGAGAAGAGACCAACACCCACCTCTCTACAGCCTCCTTTCAGGTAGTTGTAGGGAGCGATAGATGTTTGGATCTAGGATTATACAAATGACTTCCCTCTGAGAATAGTAAACTAATAATTACTTCCAGGAATAAGAATTCTAATTTTAGCATTCCAAAACTAAAAATAATGATAGCAAAAATGTAATACATTTAATATATAGTAGCTCCTTCTTTATTATATGATTCAATAGAAGACTAGACTTTGGAAGCGGTGCTTATTCCTGTGATAGATAAAGCAGTGCACTTTTTGTAAAAACAGTCCTGGCAAAAAGAATACAAAATAGTTTTCTGTAGGAAAACCATTCCTGCTGGTTCAGCAGACAGTTTATTTCTCATGAAATCATCAGCAGATAAAAGAACTGTTACGCTGAGGCTTTGGTTCAGTGTGGGATTAAGGGCACATCAGTAATATTGCTTCCTGTGTGGCTGCGTCCTAAGCCACCTACAGCAGAGCTCACTATAAAAGATAATATTTCCATTTAAGGTATTTAATAAAAAGTATTGTTTTACCGAACAGAATCTCTAACCTGTTCTTATTTTGAGATTCCCAGTAAAACAATCCAGCATGGTGATCTTTCTTTTGATAATAATCATGACCTACTTTCAGTGGGTGTCTTCATTTTCCAGGCGAAGCATCTGATTAAATATTACCTTAAAATGTAAATGCAGCAAGGGAACACATGGCAGGGATTTCTCTGGGTATGTGGGGAAAAGGCAGCTCCAGATGAGATGTTGAGATTTTAACATTAGACTTGATATGTGTCTGGTATGTATGAGGATTATATTTAGGCTTCTGGAGCAATGAAAGTCATTGTAGAAACTGCTGGATTATATTCATAGGGCAAATAAACTGCATGGGATCCGTTTCCTAAAACCAGAAATACTCTGAGGCTCTCAATTACCGATGCAGTACTGAAAAAAAGTACAGGATAGTTACATAGTACTGCCAAAAAAATTAATCTCTTACCAATGTTGASTGTATTGGAGATGTTTATTGGTGTGAGGGATTTTTAATGTACGGGTCTTAGGAGTATGATCCCGAGGACCGGTGCCCCGCCGCAGGGCTGCTTCTGCCACGGCTGTTGGTAGCGGGGGTAGCGCTGCCCTCGCGCTCCCGCAGCCATCCGTTGCCTCGCTTTTCAGCTTTTCTAGTACATGTAGCTTCAAGGAATCTCTTGTTTCAGTGTGCCTAGTGCATATTTAATTCAAAGAACAAAATAAAGGGCAGCTTATTTAATTTCATGATTGATGAATTTGTGTATGTGAAACCTTTCTTCATAACTTATGCATCTAAAAAGAGAAGTTTAGAACTGTGGTACTGTAAAGACAATTTCTAGTAAGAAGTACCCAGTACTTCCCATTATGAAAGTCAGGTTTTAGCACTTGTAATTCAGCCTGGATGCCCTCTCTCCCCACACTGTACAAGGAGTGACTGCTTCCTGCTCACTTACCTGGGAAATGTTGGCCAGGCAGTTCAATTGTTTCCAGAAAACAAATTAGAAAGATGCTTGTTTTGCCTTTGTTTTGTAGGATTCATCTTTTATTTGAGATTCTTTGCAATCTCTTTGCTTCATTGCTGGGAGCACAGTTCTCTACTTCTTCTCTACTAAGAGAGCTGGAGGGAGATACGGACCAGGGAGCAAAAAAAAACGGAATCCAAATCCTCTACTTCCCATTGTGGGTCTCTGAAATGATGTGCTGCTGGGCCCCTCCTCACCAGGTTCACCCTGGCGACACTTATGTGCTGAAAAATACAAAAGCTGCTCGGTCACATGTAAGCGGGGCCCTACTGTGCCAAGCTTAGGTGGGATACAGTTCAGCTCGCTGTAGTGTTTATGGATGGATTTGGCCAGCTCAGTAAACCTTGCAAGCTGCCATGTACGTAAGTGGAGGGGTTTTATGGCATTTCCAAACAACCGGTGCTTATGGTACAGCAAGTATCGGAAATCAGAATTTGTAGTGCGTTGCCTGTAATCTGAGACATTTTTGTCACCTTGCAGAATTTTTCAGTGAGACACTTTTTAAGCCTTGGTGGTTATTAGTAAGTATTATCAGCACCATTTTGTTCTAGGACTCCCCTCTATTTCAAAAGTTTGCCACCTTGGCCATAATCCTAAGTGTTGCAGAAGATATATGGCTTGGATCTATGAAGAGGAGCTAATCTGAAATCAAGCAGAAAGCAGGAAATTTTCTCCTGTTTCATTGGGTCATTGCGTCTACTCTCTGCTTGATTGTAGAGCTCATGAGACAGTGTAATACAGTGATAACTCCATGGGTGCGTGGGTGGAGAGAAGGAGGGACAAGAATAAGAGAGGACAGGAGATAAGAAGACCCAGTTCAAAAGGAAGAGAGGGGGAAAGATGAAGGTTGAATGATGACTATAGCATAGAAACGGACTGTCATATAGAGGGAAGAATGTAGAGTCTCAGATACATGAATGGGAAGAAGCAGCCTCAGCTTCCACACATCCCTCCCTGGAGATGCAGTAGCAAAGGGAAGGCATTAAGTTCTGCTCTCCCCTTGGAAAAGTGGCAAAAGATAGTTCCCAAACGGGAAAAAAAAAAATCCATTAAACTGATTTTCTCCTGTGCTAGGGTAGGAAAGTAGCTACCTCAGAATAGGAGTCATGGAGACAGCCTGTCTGCGTATCCCAAGGCAGTCTGGGCTGGAATCTTGCAACAGCCTGAGATAACGATTCGCTGTTCCTGAAGCTCAGAGTCTAGGGGTGGGTGCAGAAATTACTGGGTGTGGGTTACAGTTATTTAGATAGCACATCTTGCCCTCACTGGCCTGAGCCTCTGGAATGGCTTTGAACCTTAGATGCGTACCAGATAGAGGCTGGAGTCATCAATAATGCTGCGTTTTGCTCCCCAGCCTCAGTGGAGAGGGGTGCTGGGCTTGAGCTTGTGCGGTTACTCGTGCCTGGGGAATACTGCGCAAGTTCCTGTTACAGGTCGTGCAGTGAATAGCACGGGATTGTAACGGGATTGTAACGGGAACCTGCTGGGTTTACTGCTTGGAAAATAATTGTACAAACTCTTGTTGAAGTCATAAATCATCATCTGATAAATTTGCCATCTGGTAGGCCTTAGATAATTAATCTAAATTTGCTTGTATTGAAGTGTAGGAAGCCTGTCTAGGACCTCTAAGCTTATTTTTCATAGTGGAATACAACAGGAGTTCAGTGCTTTTAGCCTCCTTATTGAATTGTAGGGAAAAATGAATTTTCTTGTATAGTTCTGACTTTTCATAAGACTGAAAAGTTTCAATAGAAACAATTAGTCTAAAGATCTTAGATTTCCAGCATCTCAAATACCAATTTCTTACTGATGGTGTCTTGCTTATTTAATAGCAAGCACTTATGACCACAAAAAAGGTCTGTCCCCACTGAAAACTGCAGGTTTCTACTTTTGCATATTCAGACCCCACACCTCTAATTCAAATGTATTCATCTGTAAACAGAAGATACTGAATTTAAAGGGTACCAGACCAGTAAAATTGATTACCTAGTACTTTGGAGTGGAAGAYGATCAATGCCAGTTTTTTTCTATTAATAATTCTCATTGTTTTTCCCGCTGAAAAAAAAAGACGGTTGAAATAAAATGCATGAACAAGATCATAGATTGTTCTCTTGCTATTTTATTTAACATATTTGAGTTTTAACCATTCATTCCCTGGTGTCTATAGGGTTTTGTAAATATGATTAATATCTGATTTTAAAAACTTTTTATTGATTCAGTAGCTGTGTGACTTTGGCTGTAACATTTTAAGTGCAAAGACCAAACTGTAATAAAAGTGTGGCAAACATCTCTGAATATCTTGGAAATCTATTACCGTGAACCATTGGGGAAAAACAGTGAATTTTGTCTTCTGGAGTTTTATAACAATGTATGCCTGAGGTTAGGATTGGGTCCTGAACCAGCAGCATCTGCAGACTGTGTTTAGTATCTCATAAATKGTACAGCTTTTTAACAATTACACCTTTACATTTTGGCACTGCTCAGGTTTATAATAAAGTCTGAATCTATATCGAAATGCAGAGAAATAAATTTCTCATCATTATTCCCTCTGGATTCCTGTTGTCAGAATGAGTGGGTGTTCACGTCAGAAGGTAGAATAAATGCTACTGCCTTGCAATGCTGCCTCTACAGCTCCTAATGTTATTGCACTTGTCATCAGAGCTTTCTAAATGCTCCAGTTTTGAGCTTGGAATAAATTTGTTCCACTCGTAAAAACACCCACATCTGTAGGAAGAAATGTGTGTGTGTACTTTTCTTYAGTTTCCATAATGTGACATGTATTTTCCCTCACTAATTTTCCTCCCTTGCACTGTTTTGATGTGCCATGTGGCACTGGCCATTATTTATCCATATTTTTTCCTCAAGGTTGAGAGTTGTCACGTTTTGTTAAAATCTTAGATGCCGGAATTTCTCTTGACTTACTACTTATCTGTTCACATATATTTTAATCACCCTGTTCAAAAATTATTTTAATATAAGAGTCATTGAATGATTCAATAGAGAATAGCAGATATGAATATTCAATTTAAAGAAGGCAACTGCTGAGGACTTTTCAAACTTTTCACAGTAACAAACACCACAGGATTAATATCTTAAAGTTGATGATAACTGGGTTCTCCTAAAATGGTTTCCGTGTACCAGAAATTTCCAGGGTGGCTTTATAGTTGGACAGTATCACCGTATAATTAGTTTGCTGCTATTGGTATAATTAGTCAGTGCAACAGTAATACAGCAACCTACATTTCTTGTAAAAATAACTAACCAACAGTTGATCTTCTGCAGGAATAGCTGTTAAATATCATGGGGTAAAGACATCAGCTAGAGGAGGAGGCAGAGGTTAAGACCCCAGGGTTTTATCATTGCTGGCACTGATTTACTGCAAAGCCTGGAGTAAGTCACTTAATGCCCATGTGATTAATTTTTCATCATGAGATTGTAGTGGTCTTCATATTCATAAAGGTTTCAGGCCGTGCTTTAAATCTCTGGGAATCCGAAGATGGATGCAGGTGCAATCACTGTGTGTTAAAAAAAATAAATACAATGTATTGGATGTCCTCTCAGTCTCTCAATTATCTTTTTATAAGGTGTGGAAAACTGTTTCTACCAGGATTGCAGATGTTGTATATTTTATTCTTTTACCCATGACTACTGTAGGAAAACTGAGATGTTAATGAGGAAGCAGACACCATTTCCTACATTCCTTTCCCTTCTAATACAAGAAAAACTCCCTCCCGTATTGGGGATCTCTGCATGCAGTAAGGTGAAATGTTTAAAATGCAATGAATTTAGTGAGCCCGTCCCTTTCCCTTGATGCAGCCTTATATTTGTTCCTCTTTTTCCCTGAGCCATTGCACATGACTTGAACTCCAAGCAGCTCAGAACAAGTGGTAACCAGAATATCTGGCGTAGCCCAGCCAGGACAGGTAGCGGTGAGTTCCAAAAGGTGCAAAGAGGGGCCCCGGGTCCCCCAGCAGAGCCAGCCTTCAAGGGTGAGCTGCCTCACCTCCGGAGCTGGCTGCAGGAGGGGTGTGCTTCGCCTTCCTCCCTRTGAGCATTCTCAGGCTCCTAAAAAGAAATATGGGCAGAATGTATTGCTTACATTGTAGGCAACTAACTCTCCCCTTTACCTAAAGTACCGGGCAGGTGCCCGCTGGCAGTGCGGTGCGGTGCAGACGCCCCAGCCAGCCGTGCCGGCCGTGGTCCGACCTGCGTGGCCGGGCAGGGCTCTGGGCAGGGACGCGGGCACGGCCATGGGAGCAGCGTGGCCGGCCCTGTGCACGCAGCGCCACGCTCACGTGCTCGTGCAGATGAGGCCTGTGCCGATGGCACGGAGCCGGATCGAGGCGCTAGAGAAGTCAGCACACTCGGAGGTTTTGGCCTTGGCCTCCGCATCTGGATGAGGTGCTTGGGATTTTGTCAGAAAACATGTCTGGGAACATAAGTGTATGAGCCTGGAGGTGCTCTGCGGGGTCCTATCTCAGCTGAAACGACCATTTAATTATCGGTCTTCTGCTCCTCGTCTCCTGCATTGACAAAGGGAAGTTTCTGCACCCAGCTCCCTGGGCAGCCCTGAGCTGTTCAGCCCATGCCTAACATACCCCAGCAGCACGGGGTTCAGCCCAAAGTCCCTTGCGAAGGTTGAGGTGGTCCAGGTGTCCAAGCCTCACTGGAGCACACCACCACCCACAGAAATGCTATAAGGAGCAGGTTCAGTGCCTCGTTGCTTTTTTGTCTAAACCTTCATGCCCGCCATCTAAAGATGCCAGCATTTGCTTACAGCCAAGTAAAGAATAACGTTCCTCACCCTGCATGACTGTCCAGAGCTCCAGCACAGCCTGTCCGTGGTATAATTGTGTCCAGTTCAGTTATATGACCTTCTCCATAGCCAACCAACTAGGAGTCTTGTCATACAGCCTGGCACCAGCTCTGTCTCCTAAAAGCAATGGAGGAAAGGTGTATGGAAAACCACTGCATGGGAAGCTCTGTCTTTTCTTCCCCTGCAGCCATATCTTTTGATTTATTAGTTCCTTAATCCAAGTCCAGGTCTAATTTTTGAGGGAACAACACATACTGAATTGTTATCTAGTGTGTCGTTTGGTTTGCTATGAGAGAGCCCTAAGTGTGCAGCACACTATCCATGTAACACTGGATGATTATATTAGGGTAAAACAGAGAGAGACAGAGACCATTTAGAGGGTTATGCGTGTCACGTAATTCCAAGATGTGCTTCTGTTAATCATCAGCACAGGTAAAAATGTCTTGTGATTCTCCTTTGACTGCTAAACTTTAACAATCTTCATGAAACAGTCTACATTTTGGAAGACTTATTACTGACATTAAAATAATGAGTCCAACACCTACATATTTCTCATTTTGCTTCTTTCTCCTTAGATATTGGAGATCACATTTTTTTAAAAGACTAGAAACTTTGTGTTTACACTAATAACAGGTCCAACCCAAATCCCTAGGTCAAAATAAGATACTTATCTGGGATCCTAATCCACAGTTTTTCAATTTCACAGGAGAAAGAAAGGAGAAAGAAGCAATTTTGCTCAGATTTTGTCCCACTGGGCCAAAAGCAACCTTTGTGTGGTTTTTTTTTCTTCTTTTGGATATGAGAGATGATTTGGGTTGCTTGGGAGACAGCTCTATAATACCTAATTCACAGGATGCCATTTCTATAGCAATTCTTGTACTCTGAATGCGTAGAGTATTACATGTTTATTCACAGGCTCGGATATATTAGTTGTAGTCAGGTTGTTATGATAGTCTGACTTTGAACTTTAATTTCCACAGGTACCTTGACAGAGCATCCTAGCAGCAAGGAAAAGGACATAGAGGTGTGACTGTATTAAAAAGCTGACTAATTATATGGGAAAGTCAGAGAAAACTGAATCATGTGCCATTAGCAACTAAAATTTTCTGTTAAAAAAAAGGTTGATGCGTATCATTGCTCATAAAACAAGCAACAGATTTTGGTTAAAATCCAGCTGCTGCTGCAAAGGAGATTGACTGGAGAACCACAACCACACCAGCGTGCGGGTGACATTAAATGTCAGAGCATTGATGGAACTGGGGAGGAGGAGAAGGGGTTTTTTGGCTTTGCCGTGCCCAGGAGGGACAGACTGGTCTTGTGCCCTGGGTTGTGCATAGCTGGAAAGCTGCCTTGTCTTACTGCCTGCTGAAGGAAGTCACTTGCAGTGATTTGTCCTAATACAAAAAAATCAAATTCCAGAGTACAAATGGAAAAGATACAGAGTGTACAGTCCTGGAGCCTGAACTCCCTTGCATATTTGGTGGAAAGGAGACCTCTTTTAGGTTTTACGTTTTGTAAATTTGTTTCCTAAATTCAAGGTATTCCACAGAACGTGGGTTCCCGCAGGACAGAGGTTTGAAGGGTTCAGGTTTATGAGGCAAGGGACAGTTGTGAAGGGCTAATCCTGAACTCCGTAGAGCTGATGAAATGCTCACATTGACTCCACAAATTTGAATTCAGACAGTAAGTGATGTGAAATGGGCATAGGAGTCGGGGATTGGACTGAGGGGGGCTATTTGCAGTTGTCTTCAGTTCATTGAGAGCACCATGCTTGTTTAGCGAGCCAGGGATATCTGCTGTCCTCAAGGCAATGACTCCCGGTTCCTGCTGCGCTGCCAAAGCTGCAGGAGCCAGAACTGGCCGTCTTCCAGCGGCGAGCTACCAGCGCTCCCCGTGATGGCGGCATCCTCCCGTGCCGAGGCTGGCAGTCTCTCTTTGACTGCTGCGCGCAGCTCTAGAAAACTTCCCAAAAAAGAAAATATTTAAAAAAGAAATGACGCTTCTTATTCGTAGTGAGAACAGATGTTGGCCTCAGATGCCAACATCTGCTTCAGGTATCCTGGATGCTCTTCAGTGCCTTATGCAAAAGCAGTGCAGGTGCATTTATACCAAAAGAATCTAGCTCCCCTCTACCTCTTTTTTCCCCAGATGAAGGGCAGCCTCTTTCTTTTCTCTTTCCCTGGAGGCCCTTCTTCCTATCCCAGACACAGAATCACAGCATGTGATACCACATAAAGGCTGTGTGTGCTCCCCGTGTTGTTGGTCTGCTTGAAATGTCACCAAGTGATGATGGGGGAGCCAGGAGTTGCGAGAGGCTTTGCAGGCATTTACTTGGGAGGTGTCAAYCAACAGGTAAAGGTCTGGAGAGCCCCTTGGGCTGAGCAAGTAGTCCTGCTGTCATCTTCTGGTGCCCTTCTTCCTGTCCCCTTCCTTCTTTATTGTTAATATATTTTTGTAAACTGTTCACCAGCAGCTCTCACTGAAGCATCTGGTCTCCTCCAGGCTGCTTCTTGCTCCTGGTTCCTTCAGTTCTTTGAGGTTGAGAGGAAAACCAGCTCCGAAGTATGGAATAACATGGTATTTTTGGTAATGGACAGGGTTTGGATTTTCAGGTTTTTTATTCCCTGCTTGTCTCCAGATTTTAGGTGTGAGGGTATGTGCCTCCTGGATTTGTCTTAGGCCAGCTGGGTCAGAGGGAGCCATGAGCTCTCCCTATTTCTCGTGGCAATTATGCAGTAATGTAGATTTTGGATGTAAGAGGGAGGCAGACTGCAGGGCTCAGTGTTTCATAGCTGTCTAGGCAGGCTGCCTTTCACTTCACATTAGCTCCCTGTAAGACAGACTGGCACAGCTCTGTCTACAGCCAGTATCGCTGTTGGGGTGGGGCGGGAGGGAGAAAAGCACGTCACACAGTCAGAAATCTGCCTAACGCTCCCTGCTAAATACAAGCCAAGAAAGGTTCGTATTCCTGAGGACTGCATAGCAGGCAATTGCACATAAATGCGCACTGATAAAATTCATATCTGTGTATAATTGTGTTGTGTCCCCCGCTGACTTTGTCCACTTTTCTACTTGGTTTGTGTACAGCGTTCATTCAGTGTTTTTTACTAAACGGTGGTCTCAGTGCAGTTGGTGGTCACAAGAAACAGCAGAGGAGAAGGTTCCTTCTATAGGAAAGCCACGGATTAAACATAATGGCTCTCCTGGAAGAGGCAGAAGTTGATGCTGAAGCATTTCAACTTTCTTCATTTGCTAATGCTGTAAAAGTTGGCAGCTCTTTAAATTGATGACGRCCCTCTAAATTCATCAAGCTTTTTATTTTTTTAAAATAAGTAATCCATCAGAATGGAGAAGTACCTTTGGAAAGAGGAGTATTGTGGTATTAAGTTCATCTGGAAGTTACAAAGAAAACCACAGCCTATCTGTTAATTGTTTAACTTCAATGCCTTTTGCTGATATTGAGAGCTTAGAAGAGCTCAATAGTGATTTCAATTACTTGGGTATAAATCCCAAGAAAATGACAGTGGAGTTGGTCCAGATTTACGTAAGTATAAATGAGATTTTAAGAAATGTCTGCATAGTTTCCTTTCAGGCTTTAGATCTAATTATCTTAATTAGCCTCTCAATTCAAGGGTCTAATTTCCACCGCGGTTAATGAATTGCACTTATACTTGGTGACTGAATTATCTTGCCATTTTTTTAGGGAATATTCTAAAGACTCCTAATGAGAAAAATAGCCTCAAAGTTCTCCAGCTTTGTTTTTCCAAGTATAAAGACTAAATATAGTATGTGTTCCCCAGAAAATGTGAGTGGCAGGGGTTAGTAATTCATGAACRACATGGCCCATTTACAGTCCTAACAGCACAGAATTCACCGTGGCATGGAGAACATCATACAAAACAGCTCAGTCGACTTTCATGCATTTAAAACAATGCAGAATAAAGGCTTCATCCAGGCTAAAACTGCAAATGCTCCCTGGGTTTAGTGAACACTGATGAAAATATTGAATAACAGCTAAGAAATAAGCTGAAAACTGAATTTTAAAAGGCTGAAAAATAATGAATAAAAGCCCCAAAGTATTAAAAGTTGTAGTTGTAAATGAAGTTGTGTTCTGTGAGAAGGCTGTCATTTGCTCAAAGAAGTCTTTTAGAAAGTCCTGCCCAAACCCACAGCTTGTATTTGACTGTCAGTGTTTTAAATCCCTGCCAGCCCATTTTGAGAGGTAGCACACTGTCACTATGAGCAGCCCTTCGAGCTCACGGAATTTATTAGCAGTTGATCATTTTCATGTGGTTTTCTTTTAAAATAGATCTCAGTGCTGGGTTGCAGGGTCCCCAGTTCCTCAAGCCTCRTTTAGGAAGGAATGCCCTTGCATTTTAAGCTCGACACCCTGGGCAGGGGTGGAAAGGAGAGCAGAGCAGTGCTCTTAAGCAAGGTGGCTGCGTCCCACGTGTTACCGGTGGAGGAAGGTGGACTTGTGCGGCAGCTGCCGGAGGGGCTCCAGGCCATGGAGGTGACGGCGGTGGCTCTGAACGAGGACGGCAAGCACGCTCCAAACCCCCGTGGAGGGACATGACACCAGGCAGACGCTACCATGTCACGCAACACTCAAGTGCTGCAGCCGCCTTCACTCCTTGCTGTCTGTATAGTACTCCTGCAGCGCCAGGAAAGGAGCAGCAAGCTTCAAACGTCCTGATATGATCAGGTAAGCTACCAGATCGAATAACCTTCCGATGATTGGCATATCTCCAGTTCTTGAGACGCATACTGCAAGCCTGTTTTTTGTTGTGTTGCCATAAAGTAACACGGTAGCTTGAGCAGGCATTACTGTCCTTCCCAGCAGAGGTAATGTGAATTATCCAACAAAAGCACTCCTACTCACCGTCTTAAAATATTGCATATTGTATCCTCAGAACTGGCCCTTCCCCTAATTACCGCCTCGTTTTGTACTCCCCAGCCAGCCTCTTAGAGCACAACCCGCTATTTAAGCCTGCCTCCGTGCATGACTTCAACCCAGTCATTTTCTAATGTCATGCTTCTGGAAAAGGTGAAGTTGGTCCAGCTGCATCTCCAGTAGCTGTGAGTAGGAGAAGGTATTTGCTGATTTCTATTCTCTTATAGAAATAACCCAATTCCTTCTTGGAGCAGATTTGCAAGAGTGCCTTTGAGTTTCATTGTGTACCTCTGCTTTGCTTCAGGTATAAATCAACCACAGCAGGCATTTACTGCCTGCTATACTACGAACCAGCAGATATTATCCRTAAGTGCTGCACACAATTTTGCGGCGGTTCAGTAAACAGCGTACATGGCTGCTGTGCTCCCAGTGAGTCAGAGCCTTAGAAATGAGCTGTTACTAAACAGCAGGGTATAAACTAGACCTTTCTTTACTCAGCTGAAGCACATAAAGCAACTTATTGCTGGAAACATTTCTCTCTGGCGTCTTCTGCACTGCAAAAAGAGGTACATTCCTAATGGCTGTTAGAGATCCAAACCACATATTTGCCTTATTTATTGTAGCATTTTAATCTGCTAGTTCCTGTGATGCTAATACAAATGAAAAAGGCACCTTTTCCTGTGTGTGGTTTTGTTCTTGGTATATCCAGTGTAGCAGCTTTATCTCTGGAAAACCCAAAGGCCATCATTTCACGTTACTTTTCTTTAACCTATTAGGAAAAAATCTTTACATTTCTTGCGCTGGAATCTGCTAATAATCCTGCGCCCATATGCCCCACCGAAGAAAGTGGCGTAGGATGAAAACCTCACCTGGGCTTGGCTGCCTTCAGAAGCTGGGTCTGAAGGAAGAGTTAGTCAGGCTGGCAACCCGGCCACCGGTCCCTGGTGGTACAGCTGGCTCCGGCCGAATGCCGACCCTGGTTTTCGCCGTGTTTCACTGCGTGTGGGCTGATGAGAAAGCAGCTGGTATGATGGGCGTTCGATTTGTCACTGTGCTACGGTAACCCCTGGCACTAGAAAAGCACAAGGATAGGTTTGCTGCTGAAATCTTTCCTCCAGTTAAGCCTTGGGTTAAGCAGTAGGAGCGTCCTGCAGTACGTGTGACTGGTGTAATAAAAAGAAAGCAGATTCCAACTCTATTTGTGATGGCTGACGGCAGAAGCCTTGCTGTGCCTCACCTTCCCACCCGGTTCTCCGTCTCCTGATGTTTGTCTCCCCCTGCCCAGCCTACTGCCGGATCCCATCCCTGCCTGACCCCAAGCCAGCCACTTGAGCCCTCCTAGCCTCCTCTCAGAGCCCCTGAAGCAAAACATCGCTGGTCTTACACGTCACTACCCAAACTTTGCAATCAGGAGGTCAGCTTCTGCCGCACCATGCGAATTACGATCCTCCAGTCTTTAGCCCCGCCTGCCATTTCCCTCCTCTTCTCCTTTGGATATAGAAGGGCGACAGTAATGGCAAGAAGAGGACAGCTTCTAGTCATTTTTCTTAATGGAGTTGTGTCTCTTGCGTCCCACCTCAGTTTGGGGAGGCACAATCAAGCAGAGAAGTCCCGGCAGCCCCAGCCATTACCAGCCTGTGTCCTGCAGTACCCCTGCAGACAGAGGGGAGGCTGCCAGCCAGCCCATTCATTTTGTGGGACAATGAGAAACAAACCTAAATCCTCAAGGGAAGGAGCCAGGGAGGGCTGAAGGGGGGGAAACCCGAGACTGCTCACTTGTACGAGACTCCCCTGAGAGGCGGTCAGCCGCAGAGGAGCCCGCAGTGCTGGCTGGCGTGGCTCGTGTGCGCTCGCTCTGCCTCCTTCCCTGCCCACGCACGGGTCCAGCAGGGACGTCGGGCGCTCGGATAATTGGGGAGTTGCTGAGGAAAAGCTTCATATCAGGGCACGTAGCCTAGGGTTAGATCCAGGGGGGGTTKCCGATGAAAGAGCTGCAGGTACACTGAGTTGTCTATAGGCTTGCCACATATTGAAGCCTCTTAACTTACTGAGTTGAGGATCAATCCCCCTTGTCATTCCCTTCTCCTGCTGGAGTCCCTGTTCATCCTGGATATCAGTGTCTTCTGTGTCTCTCTGGTACAGCTTTGTAACCCAGCACACAGCAGCTGGATTTTTTGGTAGTAATTAAACTCTTTTTAAAATCGTAATTACTCATTTAATCTAGGCTCTTTGTCTTTTCCTCCTAACTGCCTTGAACAGGTATTTTCAGGCTTTTATTCTCCTCCCCACCTTCTAATGAAAGACGTCTGCAGGGTCACTTTCTCACTATGTCTAAAGAAAGGTTTGTCCTTTTTACATTATTTTTAATTGCCACCACTGACCTTATCCTGGGTGAATCTGTCTATTTGGTTTTTGAATGAAGGTCAAAACCCTTGGGTTTTGCCCCCTGTTTATAGTGCAGCCGTGGGTTGAGTGAGGACCCACTCCCTCTGGTTTACGTTAACCCGAGTGGCAGGTCACTTTCTGTGTGTCCCTTCTAGGGGCACTAGGGATTTTATAGACCTCATACCCCTTCCTCTCCTTCATGTCTCATTCCAARCAGAAGAGTCTAGTCTTTCTGATAAAAAGCCTTTCTATGCCTCTATGTTCATCTCCCTCACCTTTTTCTTTATATTTTCTATCCTTGCTCTATATGTACCGTATATACATTTCAAAGAACTGATTAGAACAGTGCATGATACCTGAGGCATGCACATGCCCAGGCTTGTTACAGTCACGGAATGGTTTTTCCTCTCCTCCTCGCCCCTAACATTGCTTCCCTTGTGACCGTCACTTACCTCTGAGCTGGCATTTTGTGATTCTCACTGCCTTTGAGGTCTCAGTCCCGAGTGCCCGCAGCCGGCCCAGTGCCAGGGCCGCGGATGGAGAGCTCTGCCCGCGCGTGGGCGGTGGTGGGGCGGCACTCTGCGTGCCCTGCTGAACTTCGTCTCTCCTTCGCTACCCAGCTCAACACCTCGGGGCTGCGATCCTCAGCTCTCCCTGGGCATCAGCGTCAGAGCGGGTGGTCCTCGCTGTCCCCGAGCCAGCCCCTTGTCAGAACCTAGTCTGTTGTGCTCTCAAAGGCTGGGCGCTAGCTGCTGAGGGCAGAGGCTGGTGAGTGGTAGGAGAATATAGAGAAGGCAGCATCTGTGATTGTCCAGCTATGCTGGTAGACAGTCCTGGCACTTGGGTGTTTTATCACCTTCCAGAGAGGAAGGATCAAAAATGTCACACATGGTTCCTTGTCTTTGTGCTGTCTGGGAGGAGTATGGTCCAGATGAGCTTGTGACATGACAGCAAAGTCCCTCCGGTCCATATGGGAAAGGGGGATGTGCAATCTGGGCAGGAGCCAACTAGTGCTGCTGGGCCCAGCTCTTCGATCATATCTTGAAACGATGACGATGCTGAGGAAACACTAGTGTCTGCTGCTGAGCGATGCTGCCATTACGCTCTACGAGCATCACTACGCAGCCTGGCTCGGCCGGGTGGGCTGTGCAGGCGGGAGCACCGCTCCCCCAGGCCCTGAGCGGCAGTCGCTGCCCCTGTGCCTGCAGAACGCCATGTCCATGCTGCTTCCTACCTGATCCACCTAATCCACAAAGTCCGTGGGGTAAGAACACCCTGGCTAACAGGACAAACCAAGACCGAGCAGCTCAGTGACAAGAATTTGGCATTGCTGTAATGTCGAGCTAGCAGGCAACCTTTTGCAGTGCAAGTTGTTTTGCAGGAATAGCCAACGTTTGGTTGTAGAGCTAGTAACATGAGAGCTGAGCCAATATGGTGCCTGTCCTCCCAGCCTCTGCGCCTCTGGATGGGTTTGTTTGCAGTGATAATTACGCCTTGTACAAAGCTCTTATTCAAGAGGACTGTATTGTCCCCAGCCTGCCCTTTCAACCAAGCCTTCTCTGAGCTTTTGGTCTTATTTTGGGAACCCCTTGACTCCTACTAAGTGCTGCCGCTTTAAGCGTTTCAAGAAGGCTCGGCCATGAAGGTCTGGGTTGCCCTTGGGTGCCCCAACAGCCCCTGGGATGAGAGAGACACCTGTGAAGGGTGGCTTTGTCCCCTGGGAGCTGAATCGCTCCTTGAGGTGTCCCCTCTTACCCTGACACAGGGAGGTCCTGGCTGTGTGTTCAATGCCTGGTAGTAGGTGGGTTGAATCCAGACTCTTTCCGAGGGCCAGAGAGAGAAGTGTCCCATCCCTTTTGGCACAAGGCCAGGCACTGGATTCTTCCAGAGAAAAATAAATCTTAAGGGTTAATTAATAGCTCCCTTACACTGGAGTCAAATCTGCTGGAGTCATTAGAGCAAAGTAGCAAAYTGAAAGGACAGTCACTCTTCTTATTCTGAAGGAGGAGAAAGTCTCGGATCATTTTTTTTCTTAATTTTGATTCTTTCCCTTTTGATTCTAATTTAAGCCTTTTCTCAACAAATAAAGACTTCCAAATAAAATTTGCTCTGCATGAATGAATCACTGTCATGCTTTTTCTTCCTTGCCTTTAAGAAATGTTATAGGATGAACACTGTTGCCCATGTTGCATAAACAGAAAATAATGAAGAAAATGAAGTTAAATAAGTGAATCTCGCTATCCATTTTCAGCTGAGATGACTGTAAGACAGGCAGGAGTCATGAGCTATTAGCTCTGTGTGGCCTGCAACCAAAACTCTCCCTGAGAAGTGGGAGCAAGCTTCATGTACCTCACCTGCACGCAGGCAGCAGACTTACCAGTTACAAAAACCAAGGACTTATAGTATCTTAAATCAGACGAGAGGAGAAAATGCAGACCCATTTTCCTTGCCGTGGAGATAGCTGCCACAGGGGAATCATGCAAAGCCGAGCAGTGAGGCAAACTCCAGGAAAACTCTGAGCCTACTACTTAGCTAACTCCTGCATGAGCAATTGGCATCACACTGGCAAGAGGTCAGCTGTGAGAGAGGAATGGCAGACTGCCTGGCTTAATTCCGGGCGTTTTGTTTGGGTTTTTTGGGTTTTTGTTTTCATCTGGGCTGCTTATGCTTTTTTTCTCTTCTCCTTTTTTCTTCTGCCTTGTGCACCTATGGCTCTTCTCCTCTCTCTTTCTCTCCCTACCTCACCTGTCCCTGGTTATGCTCTGTCAGCTCATCCGCTGCAACGATTTTTTCATCCCGTGAAACCGAATCCAGAAAAAAGCTTTGGGAGAGCTGACCCCGGAGGAGCGCACACAGGGACGGCCCCCAGGGGAGAGCAGCCCCAGCAGCACCTGACTCCCCAAAATCCTCTCCTGAGTCRCTTCTGCCCCTACCTCGTAGTGCTTAGATGGGGTAAACCCGTTCAGTCGCAGCCTGCCTGCTGGCACGTTTTGGGTGTAATAAACCCACGGCAATTGTACGTTACGCAGGCAGCGCTCGCCTTCGCGTTCCCAAGGGGCCGTTGTGCCCCCCGTAGGGGAGAGCACGGGCTGGACGGGGCCGGTGGCCCAGCTCTCCGACCAGGCCGCCTGCTCGCTGGTCTCTCCTCCTGGGGCATTTCCACAGCCTGCATGGCCCAAAACAACAGCTTTGGTCTCAAGGGAGGGATGCGGAGCTCTGGCAGTGGCCTCCCCCAGCCTGCCTGCACCTCTCCCACCAGGTCTCCAGAGAAGGGCTGCTGCAGGCAGCTGGGAAACCTGCTCCAGCTGGATTCGAATAAATCTTGTCCTTTACACCTGGGAAGAACAACTGCAAAGGACACCTTGCATTGCAGTCTCTTGCAGCAAGCCCCTTCATTCCCCTGTTCCTCATGCATGGCTACAGACCTATCCTACCTTGAGCTTCCATCAATTTTAATGTCTGTACCCATCTGCGCATAATAAAAGCATCCATTCCCCGAGATAACTGCTGAAGAAGCTGCAGATGTGTGGATTCATTGAAATGTGGGCTTGGGGGTTTGCTTCAATGTACTATGCAAATTTACCTTCCCATTTGCTAATTAGGGCCACAGGGATGGTACAAGCATTATTGCTCAGGCAGAAATTGCCGCACASCCCGTGGGCGCCAGATCCATACGTGCTCCTGGTTCGTTTACCTCCCCTAGCACTGACCTGGTGGTTGGTGTGCATCAGGTAAGCTCTAGGGGACCCCTGCCCGCCGGTCCTGCCCGCGCGGTGCCCGCAGCAGGGCTCTGGGGTGTCCGGTCGCACAGCTGAACGCTGCCTTCAGCTCACAGGTGCCTTCCAGAAGGGGAAGGAGATGAGTCAAAGCTGCTCTTTCTGCTGTGTCACCTCAGCTTTGCTGAAGAATTGGCTGCTGGAGCAAGCCAGGGGCCTGGCAGAGGGGCAGGACACGCTGCGCTCCAGCAGGCAGCCAGCCCCCGGCAGCTGCCAGCTYGGGCTTACTCATGGGCAGCGCGGTCATCCCGGGACACCGCAGCAGCTCTGAGGCCGCTCAGATGGGGATGTGCTGTCACGGTTTGACTGGGCGCTGCTAAATTAGCCAGAGGACTCATATACTTTGACCACCGGGCACAACAGGCATGTCACCTGCTGTCCCCGGGGATGCTGCAGCCAGACTCGGACCTGTTCGCTCAAAGCAGTGGGAGAGGGGCCTTGCGGTGGTGCGGGCTTGTTCGCAGGCAGCTGCCCACGGGGGCCCTGCCTGCTGTTTCCACGCTGGCCGCTGCGCCAGGGCACGGCTGCCTCACGGCTCTGCGCCGCGGCTCTCCCCGTCTCCGCACCGCCAGAGCACCGTGCTGCTTGCACGGGAGAGGCTCGGCACCCATCTGGGTCTGGCGGGACCCCTGCAAGCAGCCTGTGTCAATAAAGCCTCCTGCCTCTGGGCACAAGCTTCTATGGACCACACGCAGGAAGAGTGCATGTGTGTACCTATATATATGTATATATACACGTGCATGTATATATGTATGTGTATATATATACATATGTGTAATAGCAGGCTGAATTGGCTATGTAGCTCAATGCCCTCAGTCTTGTTGAACAGCTACTCCTTCTGCACAGAGTTGGGGTTTGGGAGAAGACTGGTACCTGGTGGCAGAGGTGGGGATGCAAAGATGGAAGGTCACCACCGGAAGACGTTCAGCATGGGCCACACGGGCATCATGGAGACCTGTGCTAGGCTTAGGACTCATTTCGGATAGAAAACAAACACCAGGAGTGCCATGGTGTTGAGAAGAGAGCTGCAYGGCCATTTGGAAACTGTTAATCTCTCGTTTCCCATTGCTGGTTGGTCGGGGGCTAGAAAATGGCAGTGGGAAAGTGATTTGGGAGGTAAGGTCTGCTGTGTGGGAAGTTTTCACCTTGCACCTTCTTTAGATGAGGGCACACGGGTGATCAAAGGAGGTTTGGCTCACACAGGCTCCTTAATTCCCTTTTTGCTTTGTTAGCAAGGGATATCACTGCACCACAGTAGTCGTGAAGCCCCAGTGAAGCCCCAGCGAAGCCCCAGCATTGCTGACTCCAGCTCGGGAAGCTGTTCACCAGCAACTTGGATCCTAACTGAGACAGCCTTCAACTGGCCCCTGAGGAACTGCCCAACGGATATGGCTTGAATGTCCAAATGGAGGTACTCGGCAGCTCATCACTCACCTGCGAGGCCAGCCCAGGAGAAATAACACCAAACCTCTGGCTGCCTCTTGTGCTGTGAAAGTGTGCCTGTGCTGGCCCGAGAGCAGTCACTCAGCCTCCTCTGAACCTTTTGCCTTCAGCCTCTGCTTTCTATAGGCAGTTTATACTCAGAGCTGGGCTCATGGTTCTTGACGGCTGAGACCAGAGGCCTAGGCTGGCTTCAGAGACTGCATAAACAAAAAAAATCACAGCTGAGCAAAAGCAGCAGCTGCCCCATCTGTCCTAAGCCCCAGATGACTTCTGCTTTGCTTTGTCCAGGTGCTCTACTAATGGTGTTTGCCATTGCCAATTTTTCTTTGTTTCTTTCTCTCCCCAATCTCTAAAGAATTACTCTTGTGACATTGCTGTTGCCCAACTGCTTCATAGTCACCTTGAGCACCCTCATTATTTTCTTGTAAAGAAGAGCCCAAAGGACTTCAGTTTCCTCAGTCCCAAGCACACCAGCTGAAGGCAGCTGCCCAGGCTGTTGGTGCTTCACAAGGGCTCAGCTGTCCAGATGTGCATTTCCTCCAGAGCTTGAAAAGGGGAATGTCACACTGGGCTTGTTCTGTCTTTTGGGCTTTCAGGAGGAATATGGATCTTCTCCCTCAGCTGGCTTACTTTTTGATGTCGCAGCCTGTTATGCGCTGTGCTGTTGCAGCATCAGACCCTGAAAGGGTGTCCACCCTGATTTTGGGCGTGTAGCCCCAAGTCTCAGCTCTGCTGCCGCTCCCTGTGCATGTGCCTTCGGCTGGTCTGAGTCCTCGCCGTCGGGGTGAGCGACCGCCTCCTCTGCTATGCAGCCTCCCAGCCCGCAGCAGTGGCTCCAAGGGCTCGCGGTGGTGTGGCTGGCATGGCTCACAGCCACCTGCCCAGGGCTAGAGGTCCACCCTGGGCACCATGTAGCACCACCCGCAGCAAGGGGCAGTGGCCACGGGTGCAGAAACCGGCTGTCACGCTCTCGGAGAGGCTGAGTCACACGCGGTCATTCTCATTTTACCCCTCTGAAGCTCAGCCCAGACTGTGGCTCCTAAAAATAAATGTATCTGGAGGGCAGGATCCTCGGGGACATCTCCTGGCTGGGATCGGAGGTTACTGAGGCAGCCGCATCTCCTGACTGACTGCCCAAGTGCTGGTGGTTTTAGTGCTGCTCTCAGGACCTCTGGAGCAGAGTCATYCTCCAGTATAGATTATCTGGTACGTGCCAGCCCACAGACATGGCCTCCATTAAGCAGAGACGCCATTTGCCCGGGGAGAGGAATGCAGGCTAAACCATGCTTACCAGGACGTGTTGATCCCTGCTAGACCCTCCGCTCCCAGGAAGATGAGCCGCTGGTATCTGGTTTACCCCTAGATCCAGTGTGAGACAAGCAAAATCCAACCGAACAAACACCCTGAGACCCTAATCCACCTCCAAAAATATCCCTCGGCCAAAAGAGGACAGGCTCAGGGGGTTCTCGGCTGTGTGCTTCGCTTTAGCATGTAAAAAGGAAAAAGCATAAACCTCATGGAGGTGACGCTGCRGGGGGACGTGGGGTGCTGCGGGGGGACGTGGGGTGCTGCGGGGCTCCCCCCGAGGCAAGGCAGGAGGGTGAGCAGCCCCGAGATGAAAGCAGAGCCGTGCCCCGGCACTTGGGTTTCACTGCAGGGTGGTTTGCCAAGGCCACCCGTGGTCCCTGCCAGCACTTGTCCTCGTCCTCGGCGCACGTCTCCTCCAGGATTGCTAAAGCTGGCTTTTCCCTTTCAGGTTGAAAAAAAGATAAATCCATCTCTTTCTGCCTAGCAGACCTCTGCATTTTCCTCACGTTTATTGTGATTTGGGACTGAGGCAGATATCATGTATTAACAGGAATAACCAAATGGATTTCCACAGCTCGGACTCTTCGGGGAGCTGCCATTTGCATAATTTTGATGAAATGCTGAATCAGAGCCCCAAGACTGAACAACGCTACAGGTGACCACAGGTGAAAGGAAACTGCTCACATGTGGGTGTGAAAATTGAACGCACAAGGAAGCTGTGTTGAGGTCGGTGTCCCCCACCGCCCGGCGGGGACCCAGATGGCTGCGTTTGAAGGAAGAGAGCTCGGGCAGGAATGGTTGGTGCAGCCACTGCCTCCGAAGAGCAATCTGAATACAAGAGCAAGAAAACTCTTTCCCTGTTTTTACCCTCTTTTGATATTTCTGCAAAACTGAAATCAGTCAGAAACTGCAGCAGGCTTATTCTGGTGAGCTATTTAATTCTGGCTCAAGGAAACCAGCATTTTCAGCAGTGGCTGCCCCACAGTCTGTCAGCACTTGCTGCTCACTCCTGCTGAGCTGAAATCATTTGCCCTTGGGGCAGGAGGAGAAATGACTCTCCTTTTGGTGCTCACATACCAGCCGCAGCGCCCAGGCTGCCAGGGGCCCTGAAAGCATGAGGCGAGATACTGTCCAGTCGTGTCCCCTGCACCCAGCGGCTCCTCGCCGGCAGCCCCTCTCCCCGAGGCAGCCAGCAGCCACGTGCCCCCCGGGGGGCTCCGGCTTTGCAGAGCCCCTCATCGGCCAAGGGGGCACCCGGCCAAGGAAACCCCAGCCGGTGCTCACCAAGGGCCAGCTTGGCCTGCACAGCCCAAAGCGGGATAGCCCTGGGGCAGAAAAAACACAGCGCCCTGCGGAGCTTGTCCCCTGTACTTAACCCAGCCTGCGTACTGAGTGCTTTTCCTGCCCGACGGTGCAAGTCTCGCACCTGGGACCTGCCTGTCTTTGTTCCCTTAGCCGGCGTGGCTGGCCGGTGGGGATGAAGGCAACTGGCTGGTTGTGTTTTTCCAATGGCACGTCTCTAAATACCTATGGTGCTTCATTGCTCTGGAGTTTGTCTATACATGCTGGAAGGCGCTTGGAGGCATTTAGCTGACCAGGTGGCTCAGTGCATCCCAATAACGCGTCTGGCCATGGAAGGGGCTGCTTTGCACAACACGGAGGCTCCTCCAGCTTGGGAGCTCTGGGTCTGCACCCACCAGAGCATGTGGGAAGGCTCCCATGGGGCTGCTGAACACAAGGGCAAAGCACCCCATGGTCTCTACACTCTCCAAAAATGTTAGGGCAAAGAGAACATCCCTTGGCGTCAGAAGGCAGGCTCAGTCAGGAGAGCTCATAGCTTTTATTAGACCATCAGACACAGGCAGGAAAAAAAGCTGGCAAATTTTGGGGCACACGAGTGTCTCTGTTTTTTTCTGAGTGTATCGTTTAGTCTGATAAAATACATGACCCCTCCCTGCAAATCTTGCCTCTCCTCTGACCTTAGACTATGGCAGTGGCAATAGCCTACTTGGCATTATGTGCTTCTTCACAAAAATGTAGTGGTAAACAAGAAAATGGTGGGCAAACACACCCACTGAGTGCCCCGGGGAGGACAAGCTGAGATGGAGGGGAAACACCATTGCAAGTAATTAAAATTGAATAAAATCCCACTTGTCTGTGTCTTCCCCACTGCTTCTCGGGGGAGATGGCAGCAGAGGAGAAGCGCACTGGCTGTGCTCCAAGCCTGCTTTTGTTCTGAAGGCTTCCAACAACAACTGGGGTTTATTTTTACCCATAATGATGACTCCGGTCCTGCTCTGAACTAAGCAGTGTTAAGCCGGAACAAGCAGGATGTCCTCGCTCAAGACTGCAGTGTTTGTTCTCATTCACCAGTACAATTCCCCAGTCACCCACTGTCAAGCAGATGTTGTTGTTGTTGTTGTTTGAAAATGTGTAGTTGATGATTGCTAGCTACCATTAGGCAGTAAGATGTATTTTTAAGTCGGCAACCTTTATAAACAGAAGTATTGGGCTGGGGTGGGTCACACCTAACGCTGCTGGGAGTGTTTTCACTTCACCTTACTCTTCGCACACACAGACCGTGGGCTGCAACCTGTCCCCTTGTGCCGGGGGCTGGTGGTCCCTCTCCAGCTGCAGAGACCGACGTGCATCGCTTTCAGCTCTCCTTCTCTTCCATCCCCACTAAAAGAGCAGCCACGAAACCTCTAAGGAGCCCTTTCCTTTTCTCCCACAGCTTTTCAGGCTCTCCTTCTGTGGCTGGGCAGTGCTGGGAAGCTTGAGCAGGGACAGAGCGAGCCATCGGGATTCAAGGTTGGTGCTTAAGGGGCTGGCTTTCTCCTCGTCCTGGGGAACTGTGCAGGAAAGGAACCACTTTGAAAAAATGGCACCTATTTAATCAGGATGGGGAAAACCAGCCTGTGCCCTCCTTCCTGCTGCGACGGGCAGGCGGGGACGCAAGGGGCAAGCAGCGCTGGGGCTGGGGACCAGCGGGGGCCATCTCCCCCCTTTTTTTTAGGGTATCGTCAGCTCGGGTGGGCAATGGCAGCTTGCAGCAGGGTGGCCATGCTCGAGCAGCCTCTGCAATTCAAAGCGGGTTGCTGCGATCATTGCTTCCCTTCCTTAGGGCTAATGGTTTTGTGTATGTCAGCTACATCCTCCCACAAAACCCCAAGCACCCGGCTACCACGGTGAGCAGGCACAAACTGCAGCCGGTGGCCTGGCCCCACCTCGCACGTCCCTGGGGTCTGCTGCTGTCCCACCCAACTCCTCCTGCAGCYTGGCCCTGGCTAATGGTTCACACAGGTAGGCAAACTCTTCCATAGATTATATATATGAGGGCACACATTAGCACATGAACATCATTGCACACAACACCTGAGTACCTGCTTTGATCTACAGCAAACAAAAAACCATGCAAATAGCTGGTTAAAATGGTCAGCCTCTGGTTTTGCCCCTGTGCTCCCCCTTACTATCAGTGGTACTCTCAAAATTTTCTCCAAGCACGATTTCCTGATCGATGCCACAGAAAATAGGATGAAAATGCCCACATTTTAGCTTATGAGGAGCCTCTGTACGGTGGCTTGGCTTCAGAAACATCTAGTATGGAAGGCCCCTTGGGCTGGACACATCATACCTTTGTCACCCAAAGTTTGCTGGAAAAATCAGTGCAGATGATTAAGATTTCAAATAAGCTAAGCATTTGTCAGAGTAATTAATACTTCACTCGAATGAACAGATGTTTCCCTACTTCAGCGAGATAGCTTTGGATCAGGACCATATTTACTAGAGACTAATCTTCCAGTACCCATTGAAATTGAAGTGCAGTCAAATGTTGTCTTATAAAAGAAACACATTTGWCACTTGAACGTATTTTCAATGCATGACGTTAATCTTTCTCGTTGTTCACATGAGAACTATTAAGTAAATTACTGCTAATTAAAATAATTTTCTAGACAAAGACGTTTGTTACATTTCTCTTGCTCAGTTGAGGCTCAGAAATGACACAAAATGAAACCTGAAGCACGGAAGGAGGGAGAACAGCCTGTTGGGAGAGGTACCCCGGAGGGAGACGACAATGAGCAGAGGCTGAAGCAATGAAACTCTTAAACTGACACACTAAGAGGAGCTTTGTAACATCCCTACAGAGCAACAGGGGAAAAATCTCACCCACCAGAGGCTGAATTTTTTCCCCACGTCACCACAAACCTGCAGCCCATGGAGATGTCGCACATGGTGCTCCAGTCCCTCTTCCCATGAATTCACAGGTTTCCCAGGAGGAAGACTGGGGAAAGCATCCAGGCCTTGTTCCTGCTTTCTGACTGGCTGCTAAAGGGGCTACTGTGTTTATGGAAGCAAAAAAAAAAAAAAATTATTTAGAGTCTTTTTGCACCAGGAACTTTTTCCCGTTTGCTAGCTGGCCACAGTCCTTCTGGAGCTTGCTAGTGCCTCTGAGTACATCTGGAACTGATTTCTGATAAGGAGTTGTTTGCAAATATTAAAATAAAAATAGAGGCTTTTGCTGCACTCCTGTACCTTTGTTGGAAAGCTCTCAGACAAAGCAAGTTGAATACTGGAATTTTTCCAGCAGCGCTTTCAGCACTTTCCTGACATGAAAGTGATGTGAAAAAAAGTATTTTCAAGGACACTTGAGGGAAATGCATCAGTCTGTGTCATCTTTCCAGTTGAAATTCCCCAAATGGAATAATTTAAGATTTTTTCACATATAGCCTGATGACTGTTAGAAGTCTCTCCACGCCAGCTTTGCAAAAGGTTGTGGATATTCTCAAAAAACATACATATATAAAATGGGCCAGATCATGTTCAGATCACACTTAACCTCTAGAAGAAGAAATGCTTCTTTTGCAGGGTGTTTTGCCACAAAATAACAAGCACTAAAGAGAAATGTAATACAGAGTATCAGCAACCTAACAAAAAAAGCAGGAAAGATCACTAACGTGACATTCAGAAAACATTTTCTGACTAAAGACTACAGAACAGCTGCTGCAGCATCTGCATTTGCATACCACAAATTAAAAMAAAACAAAACAAAACAAAACAAAACCCTGAGCTGTCATCTGCTCTCAGTTACCGGAGCACGGCCTTGCCTTTTCCTCTGTGCTTGGGGCAGGCTGTCGTGATTGCACGACATGGCTTGTGACAGGAGGACAAAGTTTTAGCTGGTGCGAGCTGCCCTGAGCTCCTCGGCATCAGGCACTGCCAATGAGTTGCTGCTGGATGACGGGCACAAGCTGCAGATCCCCCCGGGCGACGCTTTTGAACAGCGCTGGTGATCTAAAAGGGCAGAAACGTGGATCTAAAGAGGGGCAAGTTCCCGACCGGGTCTTTCTGTCTCCTCACAGTTGTCTAGGACCGTCATCAATTAATTTTCTCTCTACCTACATAAAAGCACCGTTTTACTAATAGTATACCAGTTGGCTTATCTATTTTACTGTTACCTGCTTGCCTGCGGTGCCTGACTGCTGTAAACCCTGTTTGGCAGAAGGGCTGCTGCATCCTGAGCCCTGCAGAGGCTTTTTATGCAGCCTCTCACCTTACTGAAGCCCAGAAGGAGTGGACTATTTATTCATTGATTTGTCATATACCGTCATACGTGGAGAGCAAGATCTCAGCCAAATTCGGGGCCAGATGTACAAACACCTCTTCAGAAGCAGCTCATGGCCCAAAGGGACTAGTCTAAGCAGACCAGCCAGACAAAGCATTAGGGACAGCGACATTTTGGGAGGGTTTGTCTCTATTTTGCAGCTTAGGAGTTTATATAACCCCCTGCAGAGAACATGGGAAACATTTGGCAAGGCTGGGATTTGAATTTATGTTGCTTGAACCCTGCTCTAACTTCAGCAGGAAGGCCGCCTACAAATCTGAAGTGATAATGAGCACAGAAATAAAACCAGACTGGTTTTGCCCGATGCCGTTGCACGCCGCAGCACACCTCTGGGCGCCAGCATCGGGTGCTGGGTGGCACCACGGCAGGAGATCGAGCGCCCAGCCGCGTGTACAGCACCGGCGACAGCAGAGCAATAAATCTCTCGAGACATAAATTACCATTCATGGTCATAAAGGGAGAAGAGTTGGCCATAAAATAAAGAGCTCTTATTTATGACAGATGGGTCTCGAGCAGAGCTTTCTGCTGGCTGCAAATTAGAGCATATGGGTACTTTAAAAGAAACCCCCCAGCTGGGTATGGAAAGATCCCATTTAGGGTAACTATAGGACTCTGTTTCTAGAGGAGAATTTGCCCAGTGTGTGATTTGGCCCCTGTTGCTCACCAGGCTTGGGGCAACAGCTACCTGGTCACCCATATTGGTGACATCAACCACTGCTTTGTCAAAGTTGCCTCTGCTGTGGAAGATCCATGTCGCTGGCACGGGACAGCCTGTGAAGGCKGGTCCCAGCCTGGCTTTGACGTGTCGCCAGTGCGTGTGCTGGAGCGGCCCCCGGCCATCCAAGAGGGGTGTCCCAGGCGTTCAGATTAGGGGTTTGAGGACCCCACGCCTCTGAGCCGCTCAGCCTTTGTGCCACGGTCCTGGAGGCACCAGCCTGACGGGGACATTTGCTCTGAGCCACCTCTGCGGCGCTGAGATGCTCRGCCACTGTATCAACCACAGCCAGCGAGAGTGGCCGGTGCGCCTTTACTCACCCTGCTCCTATGTGCAGAAAAGTAGCCCAGAGCATCCATACATCAAAGTTTTGTAGCTACTTCTCCTCCAGCGTTTCCAAGGTTGGCTGCGCACAGCCATTTACATCAGGCCTCTATTGCTTCTGCAGTGTGAGGGCTCTCCTAGGGACATTTGCAGTCACCAGGGGACTTTGCTCTGATGGATTTGGGGGCTGCAGCCTTGCCAACAGCCTTTTCTGCATGCCAGGCTGTAAACGGGCTCTTTGTAGTAAGATGGGATTTTAATTCAGGCTGTTGCTAACTGATGCAATAAGCATAATTATTGAAACATCTACATTGAACGATTTTTCTGCCCAGGTCTAATAAGAATCTGCAGTTATGAGGCTTGAGCAATATCTTTCAACATGTATCTTGAAAACAAGTCACTTTCACAGTTTGCACAGCAGCCGGTACCGAGGGTGTTGCTGGCCCAACCTCCAGCCAAGCAAAGTCTCTCTCCCACCGCAGTTTTGGTTTGGCATCTGAGGAGGAAAGTTATAGTTTCAACCTGGTTGGACTTAATGTGTTGTTTTTTCCTCTCTCTGTCAGATCCTGCAATCCATGGAGGACTCCAGCCTGGGTTTTTGCAGAGTGACGATTTCACTCTTGCGATCCCACCCTCATCTTTTTTCCTCCCTCTCACTGATGGAGGAGGCAAAGGTATTGGGTTTGTCCTTCCTCATTCCTGCTGCTCCTGCCCAACCAGGGAATTTCAGTGACGACTTCAAGGAAAATCGGAAAGGCCCTGGGCGGCTTTTCTGCGTTGGTTCTGGCCCTGACTGTGGTAACCAGGCGCGGAGCCGAGCTGCCATCTAGAGCTCCTGCTGCCTGGCCAGGAGCTGCCTCCCCGGGGCTCCGTCTGCAGGGCCCGAGGCGCTGATGCTCATGGCCACAGCAACGAGGCTGGGACAGAGCTGGACCAGATTTGTGTCTTCATTCATGCGGTGGCATGTTTAGCCAAAACGAGGACCCATTGGGCAGCTGCGGGGGACCCCTGGGCTCACACCCCTCGTTTCTTCTTCCTCGCAGCGAGGGTGACGTCTGCTGGTGCCTGGACCGAGGGCCGGGCTGAGCACAGCGCTGGGCTGCGCGGCTGAAGCTCACTGAGGCAGATCGYAAGTGCTCTCTTTGCAGGGCACCAGGGCTTTGAAAATTCATCCTGTTTCTCTCATTGCATATTCAGTACCTCTATATGCAATAGCTGCATTCAGTGCAGCCTAAAGTGTCTCTTTAAAAGGTGTGGGACCTGTCAGTTTAATCTATTTAAAAATAAAAGGACTAAAAATGGAATTTTTGAAGCAGCTGCAGCAGAACGTACAACACATCATCAGCTTTGCACCAACGCTACCCATGCTAGTACCATTCTTTCCTCAGTAGTGACTCCATGCAGCGAGCAGCGTGCCCACGTTGACTGTTAGCTAGCTCTCTAGTTCTCAGAGGCAATGGATCATCAATGGCATCGGAGACTTTTCTAAAATTGGTTCAGACTATTATAGAAAGGGCAGAGGCAGAGAGAGGAATGAACAAGTGACAAGCTGGTGACATGTTCATTCAGCTCCTCTTTCTCTACAAATGAAGAAGCGTGTAACTGAACTTAAAAGGGACTGCTGAAAAAAAGGCATGTAGAGACCATCAATAATGAATCACCCACGGAGATGAGCGTCCAGCAACGAACCTTCCGGATAATGAATATCCCCTGTTGTTACTGGGTTATCTCCAATCCCAACCATACCTGCGTTGTGTTCCAGTGATGACCCCTACCCCAAAGAGTTTGCAACCTAAGTAGGAAAATCAGATGGGGAGCGGGGAGATGCCCACATCGGCTTTCCCTTGCTCTACCCACGCACTGACTCAGGCAGGCAGCTCGGCTCCACGAAGCGAGCAGAGCCCCTGCACCCGGTGCTGCACGGTGGCTAACAAGCGGGGTGACCCAGCACGGCTCCGGTGCCGCTGCACCGCTGCTGGTGCCAGGCGGCTCGTGCCCAGTGGCTACAAACGGAGCCGCGCTGCCTGCAGAAAGGGTGCCAGCATCCCTGGGGAAGSAGACCCACAATGTCGGATTCCCGTTGACTTTGGCTCAATGTGCGCAGGAGATGGCTGCTCCCCAGGAAGTTGGGCACTTGGGAGGAACAGAAGAGACGTTTTGTTCCTGCCCGGCGACTTGCAAACGCTTGAGCTGTCTCTGTCTGGCCACAAATGTCACTTGTGCTGTAAAGAGGCAAAACATCACAGGCAGCATTTTGCAAAAATGATAAGTTTCCCTGTTAAATTAAAACCACTACCGTCTCCTCGCGTGTTACTCGGCTCTGACGTGCAGCACATGTCGCTTGAGCTGCTTGGGGTTTGGAGTTAGGAGCTCCTGCCGCGAGCCCCGTCCGCCCCTTCCTTCCTGCCGGCCTCTCGCTCGCCCTCCCCAAGCACTCCTGCCCGCTGCCTCCTTCTCAGCAGTTATTTATCAAAGTGCAAGCTGAGTTGCCAAATGAGAATGAATAAATATTAACGCTAGAATATTTTCTAGCCCTTAAGGCTCTGATCCTGCGGTTTTCATTTACATGAAGGCAGCGGGAGCAGTCATGTGTTTGGGGGCTGTGAGAGTGGGCCCAATGAGTGCTGTGCCCCCCTTTCGTTGCTGTGCAGAGGGACAAAAAGGCACTTAGCAATTGGTCAAACGTGGTTTGCTAAGACTCAGCACTGCAAAGGAAGAGTGTAAATAAATTATCTCAAAGGTGGGTCAGGCTGCACAGTGTGTTTCGGTCCAGGGCTAGAAGCATGGAAGCAGTAACTAAGAAGATCATATAAACTAGACTATAGGATATACTAGAGTATGGGGTACATATTTGTATGACTATAAACTCAAAAGGGTAAAGAGGTTGTGAGGAGGCGGCAGGGAAGTGCATGTGCGTGTGACTGGGGGAAGCGCCTGCGTACTCACTCTTGTTCCTTTTTGTCACATCATTTATTCATCACAAAGTGCTCTTCAGTTCTCCTTGGTTTGTGGGAATTCTTTTATGGCACCTTCAAACTGTTTAAGTAATGCTCACTTCCAGTTGAAAGGTGGTGAGGAACTGGAGGTGGGTGCAGCACTGTGCACCAAGTGCAGTGAGCTGCCCGGGGGGACACTCTCACGTGGGGAAGGACCTTCTTCACGCTTTGCCCTTGCGGCTCCCTGTGCTGGTCCCTCAGAGCACCATCTCCATGAATGTCCCAGAGGTACATTCCCCCACCGACCCATGCCTGCACCGCTGCCCCTGCAAAATGGCCTGCTGCCTGCATGGCTGGGACTGCGCTGGCTCGGGCAACCGGGCTGTGCAGGTGGGCCATGCTCCAGCGTTTGACATATGGTTTTACAGCCCCACTTCTGTGCCCTGGGAAGGTGGCCATCGTCATTCCTTCCTTTGCACACACTCACACATGCAGGGGCCCTTGCAAGCAGTGCATCCCCTTGCCTGGGGTCTGATTTATTAATTCTTAACTCCAACAAGAAGATGGTTCTTTTCCCTTCCCCATGTCGGTCCACTCTGCCACATGGTTCTGGTCTCTGCAGTGCTACGTGCCCTCTCCTTCTCCCTGTCTTCACGTGGCTCCAAGGAGCCACTCACCTTCTCACCCTCCCTGGGAAAGCCCTGGCCTTACTGATATAGAGGGGCCAACACCTCATGTGTGAATGTCTTCCTTCACTTTCGCTGCTTCTGAGGTGGCATTGTACTTCGCCACCATCAGTCAAAGCCTACAGCGGCGCCGGCTTTCCTTTTGCAGTGACCCCGAGAAGCAGCCTGGTGGCACAAACATACCCCTGCAAAAACTTCCAGTATATTATCCTAATCCTCAGCAAAATAGACCAGATTTGGGAATAAGGACCAAGATGTTGCTGACCCAGAGGCCAGGACAGAATCATAGAGTCATCATAGAATAGTTTGGGTTGGAAGGGACCTTTAAAGGTCATCTAGTCCAACGCCCCCTGCAATGAGGATGCCCCCAGTCACATCAGATCCCCAGATTGTACAGGAGTGCCTAAACTGTAACACCAGAATTTGCCAATGGTCTCCTATTTCTTCAGCAGTGACCTATTTCTAAAGCCACAAAAGACAAAAAAATCCCACACCGTAATGCTCTTGGGATAGTGCTACATATCTATATGACATAAGGATACATTCCTTCCTGATCCCAGCTGGCAATTACATTGTAGAGATAAAAACACATCAGGCTTTTATAATTATAAGACTATGAAGGAACTTGGGAAAATATAGCAGATACTTTACAGACTTAGAAAATTTATTCCTTGGTTGAAATGCTCATTAATAAAACTTATAGGTTGGTATTAATCACAGGAAATTGGCTAATCTCTGTGCAAGTTTTTATTTAATTACTAAGCATTATGTTTCAAAATCTAAGTTYTTGGGTGGCTTTTCTGCCCTCAGTGGATCTGAATCACTGTCAACGGCAGAGAAGGAAAGCAAGAGGATGGAAGAGCATCTGTTATGGAGTTCCCCTGCTCCAAAATGAAAAAAAGGCATAAAATGCACTGCAAAATTTTGCAAAATAGCGTTTGCAGAATGAACTGGTCTCCACCAGAGAACAGCTTCCAGCTTAGTAAGGTTTCACAAGCTAATGGAGTTGTATGCACCCAAAATGTGGTCAAAAGCCATCCAATTCAGTGAGATATTCACGCCCTGGACTGAGAAAAGCTTTATATTCAATCTCAAGTCCCATCACGAACTTGCACACAGGTCCTCCTAGCATGTGTTGACCCCTGAAATGTGAAATGGGGAGGAGCTGACAGGAGTGGATGAATCCCTGTCCTTCTCCCAGAGAGGCTGGCTGAGGAACAGGGACTCCCAACATCTTCTATGAGCCAAACTCATCACCTTGTCATCCCAGAGGCCAGCCACCAGCCATCAGTTAACTGGAGATGTCCCCCTCTCTGAGATCACACCTGCCAACTCTGCTCCCAGAGTCAGGAGACAAATTGAAAATGCAGCGACAGCACGTAACTTCTACAAACTACAGAGCTGGCAAATCTGTCAAAAGCATTTTGGTATTGAACTCTCACTTGAAATCAATGATCCAAATGGGACTCAACTTGTTCCTTATTAAGGGCTAAGGGCAAACTTAATATTTCAGGCTTCATTCACATATGAGTTGGATGGACTTTATGAGTAATTGCTGTATGCAGCACTTTCCTGAATCATGCATTATTAAAATGCCACAACTGGAGGAACAAAAGTGGATCAGGCTTGCTCACCCATCCTCATCCAGCTCCATGGCAGGAGGGGTGACCTCCACATCTCCGCAGCTCAGCATCTCAGCCCCAGGCTAAGCCCCTGGTCCCCTGCCCTGGTCTCTTCTGGGTGCAATCCCAGGGCTTGTCCCTTTATGTTTTCACGCTTTGTTGCTGACATGGAAGGAGAGAGGTGATCTTCGCCCTGCCCCAGATTTCACTCCTGGAGCAGGGCTGAGGGAAGGTTAGGAGGAAGCCAGGAGCATCCGAGTCACAGGTGCTGTTTTTCCTGCCGCCTGCTTTAAAGAAAGTCCTTCAAAACCAAAGATAACCATGTGGAGCTGCCTGTTGAAAGGGGAGCTCACCAGAAGGTGTTTCTCCTTGCAGCTGCTGCCCAGCCCCGGGGTGACACAGAGCCAAGCCCTGCCTTCGAGAGCAGCCCTGGTTCCCGCTTTTCCTGCCGCTTGCATAGGAGACCACTGTGTCACCGTGTCACCATCCTGCAAAGAGGTAGTGCGGCATACAGCCTTCATCTACAGATTTTGCCTGTGCAGTCAGCAAGGTGCCAGGGCTAGAAAATCAGCTTGGGGAGCTGTGTATTTCACACAATTGGGCTGCTAAATTACAGCCCAGCAAAGCTACGTTGCTACCCCTACCTGCTGGGTATATTGTTGGCAGGGGACCATGGATGGTGTATGAAATGCCTTGGAAGTCCTTTAGAGAAGGCTGTGGCAGTGTCAATTCTGGCACTGCAGACCCCAGGTCAATATGAAAACTAGTCTAGGAAACCATCAGGAAAAGCTTTGAGATTTATACCCTGCACACCAAGCAGGGTATAAAATAAATGCAAGCCCAAGAACAGTGTCCCGTTGGTCAAAATTCATGCTCTACATTGAACAGCAACCACAACACTGCAGGAATAAGCCCTGTTCCACTTCATTAAGCTATACGGGTCCTTCGTTCTTCTGGCGTGAGTGGATGCAGCTCTATGGAAAATGTGGCTTCACGCCAGCGTGCGCCAAGATCGCATGCTTCTTCTAAAGTAGAAGATTCAAGTGTGGACCATGGCAGATGTGGCCGCTAAAAGGTGCTGCCCATCCCAGCCCCRGTCAAAACATCACATGTTAAACAGTTGTAAGGGAAACCATGCAGCTGGTGAGCCCTTCACACGGCATGCGTTTTCAAGGAGATAAAGCTAGCATTCACATATATTGACTTTGTGGAGCTTTTTGTGTTTCTGACGATCGGACGGGCAAGCAATCTCCTAAGCTCATTGCACAACCCCTCACCAGGCTGTAGAGATGAGTTTTGCAGAGGCCGTTTCGCAAGGCATCCGTGTCATCCTCAGGGTGGTGAAGTGGGCGAGGGCGGATGGGGGGGGACAAGGAGCTTTGTTCCCTTGCGACACCAGGGAAAGGTGCAGTGCCAAAGGTTCCTCTCCCACTTTCGTGCCTCAGCGACCAAGCTACTGCTGAGTCAGACCTGCCACTCCAGGTACCCCGTATGTGCTCACTGCTCCTGAAATGACCCTCCAAAAGAATCAAATTGAGTTAAAATTACCAAGGCCAAACAGTAGCCTGCGAACGCCTAGTTTCTCAGAGGAGAGGTGAAAGCTCCTGCAGTCGGACACCATCTCCTTGTGCCCCCAGAGGAGGCCAGGCACTAAGCTTGCAGCTCCGCTGGTGTCATCCCCAGGGCACCTTTATCCAGGGCATGAACACCCTGTTGGTCCTCACCATCCTCCTCCAACACCTTCCCCACACAGATCACCTTTCCTCTCACCTTCTCTAGCCCCTTGCAGCTGTGCCTGCCTGCCAGGCTGGCCATGCCRGTACCAGTAACAGCAGGAACTACCACACAAGAGGGCCTTGGCAAGGGCTACCTCTGGAAAAATAAAAAGCCAGAATTTGTGTGTGGTTTTGCCCAGCCGCTGCTCAGAAAGGCCTTTTCTACTTCCCTAGGCTCTTCTGCATGCACAATAAGCTTTACCAATTTATCAGTAATGTTGTTCATCTAAGACCAGTATAAAATATATCTGGTTCTTTCCTTAGACTTCTCAATTCCTTAAGGAAATGAAAGGAATTAAATTAAACTAAATGGAAAGGCCCAGATTCAACCTTTTTAACATATTTTCCTGTAGCTTCTTTGAATGAACATCCTGATGCCTTTGAAAAAAGTCCCATTTAGCATTGAGAACTTTCCCATATACCCATAACCGGGGCTGGGAATGTGCCACCTTGGCTTCTCACTGGTAACCATTGCGAAAATTTTTTTTCAGGGTTGTGTCCCATCATACCGAATTATATACGTGGTATTATTGTAGCTCACCAGATCGATCTCTGGGCAGTTTCTATCCATGGGCAGTGGCTAACAACATACTTTTGGAAGGGTGTGGGGGGTTATCTTTTTTCCCTACAGTCACCGGTCACTGAACCACTCTGGTGGCTCTCCCTTGTGACRCCAAAAGGATGCACCTTTGCCATCTTGTGACTGAGAAATGGTACAATTCCTCTGACTGAATGCTGACACCTCCTCTGGGGTGAGATGAATCATGCCCTAGAAACATCTGCAGTCCATCCGATGACTTCCACCCCGAGGTCCTACACCATCCTGTGTAGTCACTGTAATGCAAAGTGAGTTTTACCCACTTCTACTGTTCCTGGCTTTTCTTTCTGCCCCAGTACCACTAATTTTGGCACTCGGCACCCCTCCGTGTGACTTCAAGTTATTGAAGATACCTTTGGCTTTCAAGWTGGTCCCTCCCTTTTTTGGGACATGTCATGGCTTGCGCCAGTGTGTGTGCATCTCAGTTATGGTTGTTGCCTTTGAGCTCCGTCTCTAGGTCTCTCCCTAGCACTGTGGGCTCTGCACCACCGCGCAGTGCCGGCATACGAGCTGTTTCAGACACTACAGCCCGGGCCAGGAGGATGCTTTTTACTCAGAAGGCCATGGGCTTATTCAGGGCTGTCCCCATGTCTATGTGAGCATTTTGTCCCAGCCCTCCATCTCCACTGGTTAGACCTTCAGTACAGTTTCATGTTTTCTGGGGTGCTTCAGCACTGATGTGGCTTTCATGAAGTGCCCTGTCCTTCCAGCTGGGGTGGAGGGGGCAGTCTATGATTTGTACAGGGGAGTGGTGTCTTTTTTGGAGTGTTCTTCCATTTTCTGCTGTTTCTGTGCACCTGCAGCAGAGATTAAGCTGGTGCACCACAATTTGCTGGAAGCATTTCTGCCCTTCCAGGCAGTCCCTATCTGCAGGCGTCTGTCATAGAGATGCAAGAGTCCACATGTTGCATCTTGTGAAGCAGGTCACTGGGTATTTGCCATCACTTCATTGAAAAAAATTATGAAATAATATCTGGAAGGGCACTGGAGGCAGAAACTGTTCATGCTGGCTAGAGGCGCTTATTTTGCCATCAGCCAGGTTCTCTTATGTTGAGAGAGAACAGAGCTAAAAATAAACACATGGCCCATTAACCTTCAAGTGCCTCGCAGCAATTGCCTGGGGAAAAAAGGCAAGAGAAATGGGTAGAGTCTGAAACAATAATTAACAGTGAATAGATGCTGAAAGAAAAACATGGATGAGGTGGGAATTACAGAAAAAGGCTTTTCCCAGGGGAGCTCTGCTCTTTGCACACTGAAGCTCACTTGCACCTCCCTGGCAGGGGCTTGCAGCAGGACTGGTTTCTTCGCAGCCAGATGTTTTCTGGAGAAAGAGCCCTTCTTTGCCATTTGGATTAGAGAGTGGTTACTCACCTGCATTTTCACTGCCAGCCTGGGCTTCCATGCCCTTAGCCTGACCACACACCTGGGACATAAGGAGACCGGTGACTCCCATTGCATGGAGAAGGAGCAGCGGGAGTGGGGGACCTGACTCACTCTCAAGGGCACAGAGGAAACTACAGATCTGTGCTGAGCTCATTGGCAAAACCTGGAGAAACCAAACATGTTTTGAAAAACAGGCCCTTTTTGCCTATAAAACGTGGGTGGAAATTTTTTGGGCCAGCTGTGCTCCTCATGAAGACAAGAAGGGCTGCAAATCACATGGCTGGGGTCATTTGTCGCTTCTGGGCTCCGACTCAGCTGTCGGGCAGCTCCTCACATGCCGGGTTTGGCCCCTGCCCCCTCCTCATCAGCCCAGTGAGGTGCTGGGGGTTCTTCCATCTTTCCTCACATGCACACACACTTGCCCACGGAGCTACTGCTCAGCCCCCACTGCCCAATGCCAAGACGCTCGGCTGGAGGGAAGGGCACAGCTCTGCCCCCTCTCCCTTTGGAGAGGACATGGCCCAGGCTGGAGAAGAAGCTGGGGACAACAGCTGCAGCCAAGGGCTGGGCAAACACGTAGAGACGTACTGCTTGGGTGCTGTCTCACCCCGATGCACAACACGGAGGAGGCGTGAGACGCAATCCTTGATCCCTTAGTCTCCCTGTGCCACCTGCAAACCAACAGCACTAATAATACCTAATGATCTCACCTCCAGATATTGAGTCATGTTTGCAAAGGGCTCAGAAATGCCTGCCTGGAAGATCCTGCAGAGGTGTGTTGCTCCCTCCTGCACCCAGTGCCCGTACAGCCCTGAAATGCTAAGGGGAGGGATGCTGTATATGAATCCAGAGTACTTCATTCAATGCAGCTGAAGTCTTAAATGTGTCAAGCAGAAACTGGCTTCTCTAATTAAAAAATAGCTCTTTGTGAAAGAATAATGTTTTACTTTTTTTTTTTTTAAATGAAAATGAAATTTTAATTACATCTTTGTAACTCAAGGCAGTTTTCAAGTAACCGGGGAGTTTTTGTTCACCATTTTTTGGAGTGTTCAGGATTCAGCATCTCACTCTTTTAAATATATCTGGCTTCTAGTAAAAAATAATTAATGGCTACAACCATTTGACTAAACGGTGCTCTGGAGGACTTACCTGTAGCTGTTCCTGAAAGAGGTGCCTTGTAAGATCAAATTTCTTACAAATCCCACAGTGATTGCCATTCTTCTAGCAACTGGAGTGCCTGTGATACAATAAAGCAAATAGAAAAGCCTACACTTGTTGCAGTTAGGATTTAAAAAGTGCAGCTAATTTTTCTAATTGGCTTCTCTCTTCAGATAACGGAGAGAGAAGCATCACTAGGACCACTGCAGCTTTCCCAGAATTACACGTTTGCATTTGCACCAGCCATAGCATCTGGGGGATATTTTTAAACCCTGTCAAAAAGATAGTGACCTTCTCTTTCTTGCAGCTTGATGGGTATTCCCAGAAAAAATAAACTCAGTTTGATCTCTTGACATTTCTTCTGCTATATGCCCAGGTTACTCAAAGGCCGTATCTACACGGTATAGAGAGAGGGAAGAAAACAAACCGCCCTCCCAGGGCTCTGTGAATTTGCATTAACCCAGCCTGGAACGATGATGGCCTCTCTCCTGCACTCCRCAACACATAACATTGCCTTTCCTCTCTGGTGTCTGAAATTAAATTCTTGAAGAGCGTTGTCTTTGTTTTGGCCTAGTTTTGCTTGCTTTTCATTGTCTTTATTTCATGATGGGTCTTTAGTTTCACCTACTTGAAACTGGAAGAGCATCAAATCATATATCCAGACTGAAATGCAGGAATCCTTGCATCTGTTTAAGAAAAGCTTTCTATTTCTCACCATGTTGTTGGAAATGATTGCTTGCTAGGGATTACAAKACACAAGTTTTGAGACAAGTGTAAACACTCACTCCTCAGGTCATAACACTCCCTTCATTTAATACAGCTATGGAAGAAATTTTATGGGGAGTAAACTATTACAGGGAGCAGCATCCAGGTTTCTTGTCCTTTCTTGGAAGCAGCTGGTCTAAGCGGCTTTTAGACAGTCGATACTGCTCTCAAGGGAATACCAGCCCCAATCAGTATTGCCAGTCCTCTGCTCTTTGCTAATATCTGGTGATTTATACTCTGCCTTCTGTATTTTTCCTTTTTATTTCAAAGCAGGTGTATGTGGGTAGACATGGCATCCCAGCAGGACTTCCACTCTTTTCCATCCATCCTTCACCCCAAATCCCAATCCATCAAAAAGTTGCATTTAGCGACGTTTACTCAGTGCCACAGCAAGCAACAGCTGGCTGGAAATAACACTGAGGCAGACGCCAGGGAAACCCAGCCTAAACCCGACTCTCCTAAACACATGGCTGGGCTCTCGGGACGGGGAGAAAGCAGATGTACTGCCTGCCAGTGGAAACGGGGCTGCAGGTGAGCTCGTGAGCTCGAGCGTGGCACTGAAAACAACTACGACACACTGTCAGAATAAAATCTGTACCAGTGACTGGTGCAGCTGCATCAGAGCAGTACCACCAGCAGCCAGCGTGGCAGACTGTATCAGGGCTCTGCTGTTTTCCACACCACATGACATCAATTATTTACATTTTTTGGGGACTTCTGCAGGTAACCTTAAAAATATTTCCACAGTGAATATTTGTTAAATTATGCATGGTGTTTACTTTCATTCTTCTGCAGTTCTGCCATCTTTCACGAATATGAAAAGCAGAAATCTAGAGAGCTGTCTTTCTTTTGATGGCAAAATTTTCCAGAGTGATCGGCCTGGTTATACAAATCCATACTTATGCTGGTTCTGCCATTTACTTCAGCGGGACTCCTTCAGTGAGCGGGGATAGCCTGCGTCAATACGGGACTGGAGCATCGCCTCCTCTGACGAGGAAAGACGGGAGGGCAGGTCTGCACTGCCTGGAGATTGCCGTGTATGCCTGAACTGCCTTGAAACACCTCMAGCAACGTAATGGAGACCAACAAAATTAATGTTGAAAGCTCAAAATAATGGCAAGGCTCAGATATAATACATAATGGCTCTCTGCTAGGGACAGAGCTGGCATTTCAGCAATGGTGAAGGAAAGGGGCACTATCGCAGTCAGAAATGAGAAACCTGTCAGATGCACTCTATTCTGTTTTTCCAAGAAAAACTGCCTGTGGCTTTCTCTTGGAAGCACTGGTACATCTTCAGGCCCTGGTCCTCAATATACAAGCTCAATGTTCCCAAACGTGCTTGGACTGGGGAATTTGGGAACATGAACCCCAGTGCATGACCRGGTAACTTCACCCCAGGAACATACAAAGGCATCGCACCTGCTTTCCAAATCAGGCCTTTAATCACTTACAAGACATGAATGAAACAGCAACTGAGTTTCCTGTAACCTGTGTAAAACCAAGAAAACCGACGTAAAAATCTTGCTTTTTCTCGATTGTTGCCATACTGAAATGAAGAACGTGTCAGTCAAAATGAGATCCAAACTCTGCAACTGGGATTTTCACAAACATTCAGAGCCAGCTTACTTCATTTGCACCAGGGCTAGAAATCCCTTTATTATGATATCTTTTGTTAAAAATCCCAGTTTTCTAAAAACAAGTGTACAAACTGCCACAATAATTAAAAACCTTGCTATTTTTTTGGAGGAAACTCAGTTCCTCAACAGCTTCCAGCAAAAATACTTATTCTTAAACAAGCAGGTATTTCAATTGATATTTACAGTTCAAAAATCCAAACATAAATTCTCCCACCAAATCCATTAAGGGATTCTGAACAAAAATATAACTAAGTAAATAATGCATCCCCAAAAAGTAAATAAAATTTTTAAAATACTTGTGTCTATTGAATGACAATAGTAATATATGGAGAGGAATGTGCTTGTCTAGCAAAACTTTCCTGTAGTCAGCTGGGCTGCATTTACATGGCTGAGCCCGCTGACTGCAGGGTGGGAGTCGTCGGAGCAGATGTAGACGTCTAGCGACGGAGTGAAATAGGCAATTCCAGGACGTGATACGTCTTATCCCAGAGTAGGTGTCTAAAATAGATCAGACGGATTGCAGCTCCTAAAATACCTGCTCCTTTTCAACTCTAGAGCAAGCCTGGGCGGCGGGCTCTGACGTAGGGGTCTGGGCRATGTCGGGGTTGTCCTTAGAGGCAGTCGGGGCAGATCCCAGCCAGGAACGAGCTGGCTCTTCAGATCCAATCCACCGCAGCAGCAGGTAACTGTGCCAGAAATTGGTCAAACTCCACCCCAAAGGCAGGTGGGAGGTTTGCTCCGCTACTCCATTTTATGTTCAATCTTGATGGATTGATAATCTGCAGTATTTATGATATTAATAATTCATAGTATCAAACTATTATGGTACCTTAAGATAGCCACTGTCTCATATTTCCCTGCCTCTGGAAATCCCTCCCCTGGGACCATTTGGAGGCATGACACTGCCAGCACACAGTCACCCTGAGTTTGGCTGCTGTACCCAAGTGCTCCTCCTCCTCTGCAGTTTCCAGCTGATGAGCTCCGAGTTTATCCTCCTGGTAGTCCCCTGGTACAGGGTCYTCCACCTTGCGCTGCTGGATGCAATTTAATTCCTGATACTTCAGCCCTCCGGGTCATCTGATTACCACCCCCCCATCTCCCCCTGGACCAACAAAACCTCACAAGTCTGTGTCAACACCAAATTTAATTGGCACCCTCACATACTGTGCCAGGTCATTACTGAAGGGGTGACCCCAGAACAGATGTTTTCTTTAAATCAGACACAATAAAAAGTATACCCAAGTTGTTAGATTCATTTTCCCAAACTGTGACTTAAAAGTATTCCAATCCTTAGATAGTCACTGGCAAATTGTGCCTTGTCACACTAAAAGGATCATTGTATGAATTGTTCTTTTTAAAAACCAAGTCCATATAAAGGAACACAGGATTATGTAGAAGGATTATACTGGTGAAATTCTATATTTTGTTGTACATATTAATGCATCAAACAGGTATTCTCCTAAAGAAATCTTCCTCTATTGCAATATGACAGAAAAGTATTGTAGCCCAGATTGCGAATACCTTGCCAACCACCTCAATATATTGAGATCATCATTATTTACCATTCAGACTCCATAGCAACAGTGAATGTAAATATATTTACCAATATTCTTATAAATGGAGATTAAGGCTTTGCACATTCCAGCTGTGAACATGCTGGGAGAATAAACAGGGACTCCATCTGTTCTTGTGTTTGTTCAGTTGGCTGAAAAAATCAAACACCAATTTAAAGGAATATTTCATTAAAGAAAGAGATTTTATTCTTTGAAAAAAATCCAAGTTATTGGTCAGCTTCTTTTATTCTCCTAGTCCATTTGGAGCTGCTGCTGGGCAGGATAATAACATCGACCTCTCTGTTTTCGCTTTGTCCAAGTGTATTAATTGCCAATATCAGTTGCATACTGTCGGCTTTCTGTCCGGGACGTCCCCTGCAATCCCACACCTACCCGGAGCGCAGGGCGCTGCCAGCGCTCGCCGTCAGCAGCCCACAGCGGCAAAGGCAGCCCCGCAAAAATGCTGAATTAGCGCGGGAGGTGGGAAGTGCTGAGCGTACTGGGAACAAATACACATCCCTCATCCTATAGGTCCAGCAAGGACAGATGGGCTCGCAGTTTTCTAGTTTATGTATTCTGCCCATGCTGTTTAACTAAGAGCAGCATCACACTACGATATTTTATAAAACTTTCCAGCCCACCAGCGTTTTGTGAGTTTTGGTTCCTCCGTGGAGGTGAGGGGAGGCTGTACTTTTAATGAGTTTCCCTGCGTCCTCTGTCAGGAGCCAGTAGTTTCTTGCACTAGGGAAACATTAGAGGAATCCAGAAGAGAAATTAGCTCCTAGCAAGGAAAAATTGGCATAAGAAAATGAGATTCAGCAAGGAAAGAGAAAAAATGTATGCTACTGCGGCCCATTTCTCTTCTCCTTCCCGAGAGCTCTGTGCCATGTTAACCCTTGCAGTCTCAGATGAGTCATTCCTGATGCATAAGGATATAAAGGAGCTCGCAAGTAGGTTCTTGCTTCTCTCTCTTCCAATATGAGTATTTGCATTACAAAGCAAATGCCCGGTTCTGCAATGTGAGCTGTACCTGTGTACTTCCTAAAAGCAATTTAAGAACCAAATTTAAGAACCATCAAGAAGACTTTGCCAATCCCCAGGAGGCAATGATATTTCAGCATGTAAAGGCAAGATAGTTGCTTCCTCATCAAATTGCAGGGATAGAATTAAAAGTTCCGGATATTTGTCTCGACTAACAAAATCAAGAATTAAGCTTAACGTATCTGGTCCCAACATCGGGAAAACTGATTTGTCTTGCAGGTGCTAGGAAGGTAATGAAGCATGAAGTTGTCACGCACCAGGCTCATTCTCTTCAGTGAATATATGAGCCTGATTAGGAAGAATGAAAATTATTGCTCACAAATTTGCCTTGTCCTTTGGAAAGCTGCACCTGGCTGGTCCCTGCTTCCCCCCTAAGCACTGTTAGCAGTGGTGTGTGTGATTCAGAAGTTGCAGGTGAGGAACAATCTGTAGCCAACGTATTTATGCTGCTGCAAAGAGGGCACCTGGAAAGACTGACACAAATTCAGATATCAATGGCTCCCATAATCTTTTCTTGGCAGAAAGGATGGACAAATGACCTAATAGGTCTTTTTCATCTGGACTATCTATGAACCTGAAAATGGTGCTGAATTGATTTCCTAAAATAGTACTTTCATCACCCACCTGTGTTACTTAAACCGATGCTTCAAAACCAGAGCATTTCTATGCTCACTCAACTTTGTTGTTGGTCCCCATGAACTCCTCTGGAATTACCAGCATTTGAAAAAAGCCCTGAAGGTGAATGATGACAGAGTTGGAGGTCTGGGGCCCACTGATCGGTCTCCATCTAATATGATTGAAATATTATCTCAGATACATGCTGCATATCACTGTCCTACTTACTGTTTCTATTATGAATGTAACAACTGACTGATGGATGACAAAGCAAATTACCACAGGCTTTTGATAAACATGAAGAAGGTACTTTATCCAAATATATCGAGGGGCTGTATTTTCACTGCCCTTTGAGAAAGAGCCTCCTGCACCCCTTCAAGCCTCTTTGCCTGTGTGTGGAAGTCTCCCTGTTATGGTGGCAGGGAGGAACCCCAGGTCTCTTCCTACCCATACTTTCAGAGATGGGATGCAGGGACCTTCCTTCCTTCCATGTTCTCTGGGGGGAATATCACCATGTCCTCTTGGAGAAGAAATTCAGATTGTTTCTTGTATTTCAGAGAGATGGAAACCCACAGAAGACAGTCTGGCTGGTTTCCTACAGCATGACTTGGGCTGGACCACAGAGGTTTGGGGCACTACTGGGCACGTCCACTGCAAGCAGTGGAGCAAGGCGCAGATGTGGCGGGCTAGTGCCAGGCTGGGCTGCCACGTCACCATGTGCAGCCTCACGTCTGGGAGCCTCCCGGGGAGTTGACTGTGCCAGCGAGTTGCCTGCAGCCTGCTCAGCATCGTGCAGGGCACAGCTGAGAAGTTCCCAGTTCTGGAGCAGGGTCAAGGGGAGCTCAGCGCTTTCTGGGCCRTGCTCTGCTGCATGCTGGGGACGTGCCTCTTGTCTTGCCTTGCTGCACTGGCAACACGACGTTTCCAACCTCCCAGAAATGCTATGTGGGTAGGTCTTTGTGAAAACCAGGTATTACAGCAGTGGGAACGTTATAATAAATAGCAAGATAAGATAATTTCCAGGCCTTGTTATGAGAAAGAAAAAGCCAGCAGGAAAAGGGGCAGAGAGAAACATGCTGCTGCTGGGAGCAGGACAACATGACAACAGGACCTCTTCAGCACAGCACCTTTCCAAAAATAGGCTGGGGTGGGGAAGACCAAGCTCTCCAGTGTTGACCACCCATAATTGTCTCTTGACTCACGGTCCTGTGCAAGCAGAAGTATGTGGTGTCCTCGGGTTTCATCTCCCGACTCACAGCCTCACAGGCCAGACCCAGCTGCCTGTGGRATCCGTGATCAGCTGCAGATAGCGGGGCTCCACGCTCAAAGCAGCTTCGCAAGAAGGCTCCTTCCTTGGGCTGCGGCCTCTCTCATGAACTTAACATGTTGCACGTTAGGTCTGATGTGTTAATGTGGGCCCATGTGTTTATTGCATGGCCCAGCACAGTGTTGTCTCCTGGGTGGAAAAGAAGACGCTGGCATGGCAGGGAACCAGGAGATCAGGTCGGAGAGCCGGCTAAGCAGTAAGCACAGCCGGGGTGACCACAGAAAGAGAAGCAGAGCAGACGCATCACTAGAGTGAGGTTTGGATAATTTTACTTGCTTAAGCACTTTTCAGCATTGATGAGGAAATCACATACAGTTCATTTATGGAGAAAAGGCATTTTATCAAACTATGTTTTTATGCAAACTAATCAATAAATGGTGTTTGAAAGGTAACATTTCTAAATTCCTAAACTGGTGGCATCCCTACAGTCTGATGTTAGTGGAGCCATTTAAGTGATTTGCAGCCTTGTACTCAGCCCAAAACCCATCTGTCATCCTGTCTGTAATTTAGTCTTGCTCGGAAGATGAAACATCTTTTCAAAATTCATCAYGGTTAGTGAAATGGAAATAGTTACATTTCTATTCAGCCTCTTTTAATATTTTTCTTTGGCTTTTTCCCCCCATTGTGAGACCATAATAACCACTAGGAAAAGCTATTTCAACAAGCAACTCTTGATTCTCTGGTGCTCGGTTAGGACAGACCTGTGCTATTCCTTTCCTTCACCCTCTTGTGACCAGATGAGGAATTCGATTTTACCATGGTTTTCTAAAAATTTAGGGTTTCACTTCAGCACTTCTAGCCTTACCCTGTAGACGCTTGCATGCAAATGATTACTACTGAACAGTTCGTTGTAACTGAGGAGAAAAAAAAAGTCACTCTGCTTATTCAAGAAGGAAAATGACCACCTATCTGCAGTGGAGCACAGGATCCTTCCTTTGATCTTACTCCTGGGAATTTTGCAAATTAGTAATAGGATAATCCTATCCACATGCCCACATATTTGTTACCAGCCTGGGTGGGGCTCTGCATATTCAGCAGGGTTTTGCAACTAGAAGTGGGCACTGATTTTGCTAGGTTGGGGGTGAAAAATATGCCTCCCCTCCTCCAACCTATCTGTCTTCACTTGCCATTTTCTAGCTAAGCTCTGCAAACAGTCATGCGCTTGATTCTTTTTCCCTGAAAGCCTTCTCTCCACCATGCATCGCCTGGTCTCACGTTAACGCTGTGCCTCTGACTCGCTCCTCGAGCAGCTGCCTCCTGCAAGCTCCTTCTCTGCATTTCTTTCTCTCYGGTGCAGCCTTGGAAAGTCTCAATGACAAGTTTTTGTCAAGGTTGTCCAACCAGTCTGGAGTACAACTAGAAACAGAACTTTATTGTGCTGTCCTCAAGGTCCTGCTTTTATTATTAGACTTTGCTCACTGTTTGGCTACAATGTTTGAAATCGAAATGTTAGCTCCACCTCAGCTTTGCTATTACACAAACTCCAGTGGAAATCTGCTGATCAAAACTCCCATGTACTTCAACCGGGCTAGGATTTCAGCCGGCTGTCTCTCTGAAATACATCTTTCAGTACTGGATCCTTGCTTCACACACGGCTGGGGAGGTCAGTCCTTGGGTAAGGTCACTGGCAGCTTCCACCCCACCTATTTTATGGTGTTTCTTGTGTTTCTGAAATCATATTCTGACAATGCACTGGCATATGAAGATGACCTTTGGTCTTCAACCTGCAGCGAATCTTTGACTCAGAGTGTATCACTGGATTTTAGTGAGGACACCGTACACAGCACAATCCCACATCGAGGTAATATATAAATGCAAGTTTATGTATTAAAGAATGCAGCATTTTTTTTGAAGATGTCTTTCACAGTCTGCCACTGTAAATATACAGCAACATACTGCCAGCAGTGGAACAAGACGGATGCCCATCCACGCCTGCCAGTACTTCTGTASGCTGCGTGCAGCACAGAGCCCACCTCCATTACCTCTCAGCTTTCACTCTATGCCAGGGCAAGCCAGACGGATTTTGCTACATTCCACTTAGCTCTGTAGCTGAGGCAGTTTGGAAAGATCTGGGTCAGGTTCAAAGGAAAAGCACTTTAGCAAGCAAAGCACTGGTTTTTTTCAGAATGCACTTGTAAAAATGAGGCACAATATGCAGCCAGGAGAAGCTCTTACCCTGTCCTCAGCAGAGCACACGGACCTTGCAAAGGGCAAAGCTCCTTCTTGTCCTGCAGCACATGGACCCTGCAAAGGGCAAAGCTCCTTTTTGTTCTGCAGTCTGTCCTGCTAGGACACAAGGGCTCTGACCCACAGAGCGCTACGAAAGAACCGAAGAGAGCAAGAGAGGGGGATGCAGAGATCCAAGTGCTTTCTCCAGCACTACCAGTACCTTACCAGGTAGCCCTGGGCCTGTAACTGTACCTCTCTGAGCTTTTTCCTGTTGGTAAAAATGAGGCTGGTGTTACAAACTTCCTCAGCGGGTCCTTTGACTGGTCAGTCATGCATCTGCATTAGCCGAGTATTGTCATCTTGACTGTCGTGTTTGCATACCTGGTTCCTACGGCTCCCYTCTACTTCTGGCCTGCCCTCCTTGGTCCTATTTCCTTTGTATCCAGTATAATCACAAGCATCTGTTGCCCAGAGTCAGCAGCTTTTGCAGATTATGCAGCTTCTGAGAGAGTGTTGGCCTATTTTATTTTGTCAATATGAAGATAGAGGCTGTGTTTACCACCCGAGCTGCTGCAATGCCCTCTGAGACCTTTGTAGGAAAACCTGTGTATCTCACRTTTTTGTACTCTGCCAGGCACAGAGACAAAGAGGGAAGAGCAAATTCTGGGAAGAAAGGGCACAGCACAAACTAAAACTTAGTCTGCCTGCTATAGAAGGTCTACATCTTAACCTTATAATGACACAAAGAAATAAATAATGAGCTTGGAGTTCTTTGTACGATGAAGCTGCATTAGAACTGGGCACTTTAAAATAGTGCAGAATAAAGGGGGCCAAGACAGTGCTGCATGAGGCTGGTGGTCTGGGGGCTAACGAACAAGTGAGGATATATGGATCGGGATCCCGATTTTGCAGGTCAGAGCCAGTTCTTATTTTGCAGGTGAGGTCCAGCTCTTGGAAAGAAAGACAAGAGACCTGAGAGAGTGATGTGACACMTGGCTGACTCATCTATGCATGGAATGAGTCAAAGATAAAACACTGTTTATCCAGAAGGACAAATTATCTTTACTTTTTTCCTGGGGGAAATACAGGGTAATTCTCTTGGTAACACCGGAGTTATCTGCAGATTCACTGGTCTGAATGGGCTCAGCATCTTCCCCTGTGTAAGCTGAGGGCTGCAGCACTGAGCAGACCAGTCAGCAGTGTGAGAAAGGTAAGAGTTTGCCTGCCAGAAGATGATAATAGCAGGGACAGGGAAAAGGAGATTTTCAGAATTCAGGTCCATGGGTAACTGGTTCCACATACAAATATTTTCATAAAAAGGCTTCTAGTTCCTAAGTTGTACTTACTTCTGAGCAGCCCAGATTATCACACTTTGCCTTTCATATTTGCTTGCTTGCCAGGTTATATTAGATGTTAAAAATACCTTGCCTCTAAGGCTTTCTGTGCCCACTGTGCTGCTGAAAATGGCAATACTCTTGCCTGTTCCTGAAATGTCAAAATGTATTTTTCTCCTATGGGATAGAAGTAATTTCTGAAAAATATACATTTAAATACTCATCTAAAATGAGCATTTTCATCATATTGACCAAACCAGACTGCAATCTTCTATTCCTACTTTTATCTTCATTTTTGCATATTGTATTTTTGCATATTGTATTTTTGCATGTATCATCCATAGGCACAGCCCCAAAATATCAAAAGGAGATAGTAGTATTTGAAGACAGCATTGTGACCATTACTTGTTCTTAATGGCAGTTTACATTTGATTTTCATGGAAATTCATTAGTAGTGAAGGAATCTTTTAGACCATCTTCTGGAGGATTGTTCCTAACAATTTATGTTCTAGTGTTCTGGCCAGCCAACCTTCAAAGTCCATCCAGCTTTTAAAAGTTGGATTAAACAGTTAGGCAGGACAAACATGAAGGGGATTCATATCACCTCATTTTAGCCATCTGAAAAGCCATCCCACTAAAAAAAGGACACTCCCCCCGAACCCTGCAATCTATTCTTCAGTGAAACAGTTTGGGAGTTGGACAAAATTTCACTAAAAAAACCTTCACAGAGTATCTGAAAATAATTCGAAGAGCTGCTGAACCATGGTGTTTATCATCTTGTCTGTCTTAAACTTGTTTGCACTCACTGCCACAGATTTATATCAGAAATTTGCTATCGGAACAAGCATCTGAGACACATCACGTGGGTTACACTGGCGACATCCTGCCAGCTGTGTGACTGTGTTTCACATCATAAACTGCAGATGTGTAACAGAGCAAGATGCATCTTTAACGCAGCAAAGATTACTGTAAGCCACAACATAGATTCCATATACAGTATGCTATGCAAAAAAGAAGCAAACCAAAAAAACCCCGACGGACTATTTCTAAAACCAAACTGGCTCTTTCTTCGCAGAAATGTTTGAACAGTGTCAAATATTCCAGCCAGATACGTGCAGGCTGATATTCCTGTGCCCCTCAGGGTGCTCCTCTACAAGTTGCACATTGAGCATTGCATTTTTTTCATTTTCACCTACAGATGCCCCAGACTCAATTCCTGTACAAGTGCAGAATAAGACACAGCAGCATTGGTTTTGAAAACCAAACTGCTGGACAGAAAACAAAATTCCATCATTTTCATAGCCGTTCTGTGATGACATCAGGTGTCATCCCTGCAGACTCCGGGGCAGAGCAGAGGGGCTCAGTGAGCTACTGCTGACCAAGCGCGCAGAAAGCAGTCTAGCCACTGCAATGTGGAACTTGGCGCAGATGAATTGGTCCTGCTGAGAAGTATACATTATATATAATGCCGAGACGTGGCGAAAATGAATGGCTCTGGATGCCTTCTCACTTTGGAAACGCACTGTCACATCTCAGGTAGCAATATTCAGTCTCAGGGTAGACCTTCAGGCTGGATTAGTACTTTCTTGCCCCCCTCCCCAGTATGCTTCTCTGGGACTGCTGGTCAGAGATGTTGTAAGAGAAACTTTAATTTGAGATGCACTACAGAAATGTCAGATTACACAGCAACTCCCCTGCCGGAAGATATTCTTCTTCCCCACTGTCTGCAGGAATAGTTTCAAGCCCAGTAACTTGCTGTTGTTGGCAATGTTGCTAGACCAAGAAAATAATGTTCGAAAGCGTGAGGTACCCTCTCACCCGTGAACTTTCCCATCAAGTTGACGTACAGTAGTGGTGCAAAATGCAGCAGCCTGCAGATAAAAGGATACTCTGAGTTTCCAATGCTGTCAGTCTGGCACCTTTTCTGAGCTCTAAATTCTCCTGAAAATGTAAATGGGGGTGGTGAGAAGGAGAGCTAAATGCAAACTGGTATCTTTGCTTCCCGTCAAAATGCTAAAATTAAATCCTTTTTAGTAAAAACTTCCATTCAAGAGTAATTTCAGCTATGAGGGACAAGTACATTGTTACTAACAGAATAATTTATGTGKTTTTTTTTATCAGGAGAGAAAAGAAACTGGCAAAGAAATTCTAGGATAATATAAATCCACTTAATTAAAATACAGCATTCCATATAAGTTTGTGGTTTTTTTCTTGTGCTTGGGATGCTTCCAGCCAAAAGTCTGGCAACTTATAAATAAACAAATCAAGGTATTGCAAACATTTTTTCTCCTCTTCAAGAGTGTATAGAGAAACAACAATCTAAAAGGGAACAGGGACAGAACGATCTATACAGTTGCTGCAAGGACTGCCTGCTCAAAGTCAGAATTATGGGATTTTTATGCATCATCTGACTGTGGTCACTGAATGAATGAAATGAAGCAAAAAGGCAAGATACAGGTTTCTTGCTTAAAATAATTAATAATTTATAGCAACAGCATGCAATGTGTGATAGTATACTAGCACAAGAAGAGGCATATGATGCCTGCAAATGGTGAAAGGAGATGGGCTCTTACCTGGTTGCCCTCATTCTGCTGGAGCTTCCACTGAGTCTGAGCCTTGTCCGGATAAGGACTGCAGAAGCAGGCTTGCATCTGCTTTGGAGTCCTTGGCTGAGAAGAAGCAATTCACCTTCCTACTTCTCTCTGCCAGAGAGGGTTTTTCGCACTGTTCAGACAGGATCAGACCTTTGCTAGGCCTACTGAGAAACCTCAGGATTACAGTCTCCATGAAGAAAAGGTGGAAGAAAGGAAACTTCATTATTCCCATTACAGAGAGAAGGAAGAAAAGCCCAGAAGATGCAGAGCATGCAGAATTAAATCTCAACCTGTTGAGTCCCAGTCCATTGCTGAAATATCCACCCAGTCTTTCTCTCTGCAAAATCTCTGGCTGTTACTCTCAACTTTAGGATCCCACGACCAAACCCTGCCAAAACCTTTGTGGGGCATCTGTGTGTATGAGCATGTGTGTGCCATTGAGCAGAGAGAAGAGGAAGGGAGAAAAAGAAAAGAGTATGAGACAGAGCAGGAATTCAGATTAAAATACTGATACCTGTCACTGTCATCAATAGCACAGATTTACAGTATCAGCACTGTGCATTATCTTTTTCTTGTGATAAGGCAATTGAAGGAGGATATGTAAACAAGTGCAGTTGAGCACTGAGCTCAAGGAGCTTGGTTTCTTGTAGACTCATTGTAACTGCGAGGGCTCACTGAAGGCTATCTCAAAACTGGGCCATTGATAAGCTCTTTCTTCTACCTGGAGTGTTTTGTTACCTGATAAGAGAGAGGTGGTTCTTTCTGTAGGTTTGCTTACCTGCCCATGTGTCTGGTTTACAGGAGCTGGCAGAAACTGTGTTACTTCTCTGTTCTCCACTTCCCCCTTGACTTAGCTAAAATCCACCAGCAGCTTACGTTGTAGAGTGGGAAGAATGGCACAAGCAAGAGACAGACTGGTAGGCAGGCAGACAAAAAGCGTGAGCTCATAATTACGATTTCCTTCAGAGAAGCAGCTAAGATTGTCTGGATTATTTCCCTAACATTTGAGATCCTGCAAATGAAGATTTAAAATAATTCACATGAATATTGCATCTAAGGAATGGCATAGCATATTTTCACATAGCCCATTTCTTCTCTCCTTAGCATCTCTCACCTGAAAATAGTGGTGCTAAATGGCACTAAGGAGGAAAAACCTTACCCAGACAAGTTGCTTGACTGCTAAAAATCCATTCGACCAGCACACCATCTCTGTGAAAAGTTCAGCGTGATCTGAAACTCACAGGAATCAGGGAAAAACACACTTTTCCTCCCTTCCTTCCTTCCTTCCTTCCTTCCT
>JASVER010000038.1:3220531-3239740 GCA_030449065.1 Oceanodroma leucorhoa | reverse complement strand
CTTCCCTTCCCTTCCCTTCCCTTCCCTTCCCTCCTTCCTTCCTTCCTTCTTTCCATCTTTCTTTCTGACTAATACATTAGAAACTATGAGGGTGAAAAGAAGTAAAGGCAAAAATCTTTACTGATTAGGGTTATTTGTTGCTTCTCCAGAGAATTATTACTAAACCAACTCACCTTGCTAAAGTTTTCTCTTATACGGAAGGATCACCTGTACAGGCCACTTGTAATGTGGATCCCAGCTCTGGAAGTGCTTTCCCATGTGGATATGCAGCTGTAGAAAAAGGAACACAAACAAAACCTGGAAGTCCAGGAAATTTCCCTGTACTTAACGTTCAGAAAACATAGTTGTGGCCAATCGTGCAATAGAGCTTTATTCAATTCCATTGACTGGGTATAAAAGAGAATTGCAGAAACATGAGTGAATAGCAAAAGCAGTGTCCTGTGAGAGTTAAAAGGAAGGACCTCCTCAGTGTGATGATATTCTGACATTAAGGACTAAGCACCCATTTTATTTCAGCTGCTCCAGATTTTTTTCTTACATAGCTGTATTGCAAATCCTTATTCTCTTTTTTTTTTTTTAGCTCTCCTAAGCTGCCATAAGTTCAATAGTATTCTTAGAGGGATTCTGACTCCCTTATCCTTCCCATGAAAGGATGCTCCTCTGAGCAGAAGTAGGTATCATGTTTCCTTCCTACCACCCTTGTTCCTATCATCAGCTATTTAGTTCAAATCCGAGTTATTTAAAGGATTTAGGAGCTTGGCTTTCTAAACCCTGCTTAAATCAAATTCCATTAAACCCGCATTCTGAATAGTATCTAAATTCAAAATGAGGGCAACTCATCTTCTCCTCCTCCCGAAAAGCAAAAAGCAAGTATGTTTTTGCCTTGAGCTCAATCCTTTCACTGTCTCCCTGATGTGCCTGGGAGGGGATTCACTCCAGACTGACCCTCAGACTTCTCTGTAGCTTTGGACTGAGAGATTTTTCAGGCCATGAACACCCCTTCCCAAAGAGCCATGTTGCTCTGGGGAGCAAGGGGAGATTTTTGAGATGTGAGCATTCCCCTTGAGGATCTCCGCTGTTGAGTTGGGAATGCAGATAAAATATTTCCACCCTGAGGATCCCTCCTGCATCAGCAAAAATAAACACCTTGAGTGGCTCCCCTCTCTCAGAGCACCTGCTGCAGCAAAACCTAGTGCCTCAAGGAACTTCATATACAACCTGTTCTATCCTAGCAACATTGTGCCTAGTTTCGCTCATCAGCAGGTTAATGATGAGTTTTTTAGGGCCTCTGATCAGCAGCCAGTTGTAATTTCTAAGCAGCCCAATTCTAAGCTACTAGAGAGAGGATCTGTACTTCAGGTTATCACAATGTTTCAACTAGTTGTAATGCAGATTGACTGGCCCACCATAACTATAAAAYGCAGGGCTTTTTCAGAGGGGTTATAATTGCATGGAGAGGTTTAGTTAGCAAGAGTGTCCCCTTCCTCCTCTTTATCTGGAATCTGTGGAAACTATTAATTCTGACAGTTTGGGGGCAGGTGTAAAAAGCTGGTAATTCTTTTTTGAAAAATTGTCACATTTATTTGATCAGCTCTAGTTTTACTTCATTCAGATAACACCTGCCTCCAATATCACTGCACAAATATTATTTCTCCCCTAATATTTGAATTGAAAATGTGACAAATCTTATCCAACAAGCAGAATGGATAACTCTCAGACAGACTTCTGTCCCTCCTTTAGAGGCTTCTTTCCTAGCACTTTCTTGCCTCATTCCACTTTGGCCTTGTAACTCACACACTGGCCATTTAGCTGCTGTTCCTGACCTTTGAGCCTCACACCAGAAAGAACAACTCTTTGGTTGTTGTACCAACGACCACTGCTCATCTCACATGCAATGATCAGTAAAAATATTGACGATAACAAACCCTGAGTTAGCATCTTCTTGGATCTGTTGACTTAGAGGGTACATTACCTTCCAGCAGACTTTCCCACCTGGATAATGTGTACATTTCAATATAACCATTAATCACATACTTATAATTCTTTGTTGCACAGAACCATTGCCCTGTTGAATATGCAGAAAGAACACTGACTTAGGCAGGAGTATGGAAAACTCTTTAACTATGCTAAAATGCTATAAAGCATTTCAATGCACACAAGAGAACTATGTATTGTTCCTCGGCTTACTAGAGCTTGGTGGGACTTTGGGAAGAAGATGTTGAACCAGATAGCAAAGATATATTTTAAAGTATCTTGGAAAGAAGAATCTGTTGTTTTCAGAATAAAATATACTTAATTCAACATTTGAATTGTTTGAATGGTTGAACTGATAGTGTATGAAGTTTCTTTCTCATGCAGCTGTGACTCTTATGAAATGTGTGAAACAYTCATGAGAAAAATACGACAAAAGCTGATACCACTTCCTTATCATTTTGTTAAGGTTTGGGGTTATTGTCTTTATCTGCTACTCTTTTTCAGCTCCCATTGCAGAAAAACAAGAAATGTCTCCCTTATCCCATGAATTTTTAAATTCTCATGAAGACGGGATCTTTCTGTTTTCATTGTGTGAAGCCAGCATCGGCAAAATTGATCTTGGAGCTGGGTCAGCCCAGAATGCAGTCTGTGCTAGGTGTTCCTCAGTCTCCTCTCTTTCATTTTCTATGAATTACCACGAAGAAAGAGGACCTGTTTATCTTATATCCTCAAGGCAAACCCTCCTCATGAATTTTAGCAATAAAGGCCATGTTAGATCCAAAAATATTTTCTCAACAGAAATCAATGAAATATGTATATTTCCAATAAAAACAAAGATTTTAGAGAATTCACATTTTCCAGTGAACAGCTGTCTCATTGGAAAATTCCTGACCAGCCACAGCATATGGAAAGACAAGGTCATCATGACTTGGTGTTGTCATCTCCTGTTCCCTGGAGGATTAATATGGATCAGTAATAACTGCAGCAGCCAGAGCAATTAATAATTGAAAAGGTGCTAATGAGCGCATTGATGAAGTCAGCAGAGTCAGAAATTTCTTACCCGCAATATTTTTGTCTCTTTTTGATCCTTTTTGCACCATGTGCTGAGYAAAAAATTGAGTTTTTCTGCTTGTAAGGCCTGACCATCTTTTAATAAATAGAATTATGTTTGATGATACTATGACTGCAGGCAGGTGCCTGGCCATTAAAATCCTGCCTGAGTTTCCCCAGTTTTTCTGCAACCTCTGCTTCTCCTTTGAAGTTCCATGAAGTTCATTAACCTAGGGACCTGAGACCATCTTTATTCTGTACATTACTTTATCCATGAAATATGCAGGTCATCAAAGAGAGGTGATTACACATTCCCTGGACATGGCTTTATTCTTCATTTAGGCTGAGCAATCCTACCTGGTTAGCTCTTTACAGTGCTTGCATGGCCTCTAGTAAGATACACCATGAACAGAGAAAAATCTTATTCGCTAGGTTCATCTGCTATCTTCCATCTTTGATGTAAAGTCAGCTTGAGCTGTAATCCAGGAAATCCTTGCTAGATGCTCAGGCTGATACTCTTTATGGTCTTCCTCTGCTGAGGGCTCTGGGCTGGATGCTGTCTTAATGAAATGACTGTGCTGCATAGGGGAGCTCCTACCTCTCAGATTGACTCTGCAGGGAATGGAAAAACCTGCACCAAGAGTGGTCTGTTGTTGGTTAGGTGCAGCATAAGGAATGATAGAGCAAAGGAAAAGCAAGAACAAGTAGGTAGTCTCATTTTCCCAGCTGCCTCATCCTTTCCCTTTAGAAAACCCTTCCAACATTACATTCCTCTTACCCAAAATGTGTTTGGGGCTTTACTGGAGATATCTTAAATTAGAGTTTGCCTTGTTGCTTATTTTTCACCACCGTACATTTCATTTATGGCACCCGCAAAATGCCACCTGTGCTTGACAGGGATTATTCTGAATGCAAAGTACAGATTAAATGCAAGGTCTAGAGCCCTGAAAAGTGTTCTAAAAGCATGTCATAATCATGAAGTTAAGAAAGGGATACACAGCCTGCAAACCTAACATTTTCCCCTAAAATTACACAGTGGCCATTAGTAGCCACCTGTCGTTCCAAGGAACTTCTGAAGCACACCAGGCTCCCGTGGAAAGAAGGGAACAGAAACAGAAGCAGTGTCAAACTGCAGTTCGCAGGGCTGCAAGCAGAAATTTCTGCTTCCAACAGGAAGAAACCAATCTGTCAAGATAAGAAATAATAGGGAGTAATATGTAATGTCTCTTGGTACACAGGAATATTGGAGCAGAGTAGTAGGTGCTATCTCCTACCCATGAAGGCAAATGCATCAAAACAGCCAATGTGGGAGAGAACTGGGAAGGATGGTAAGTGTGGCTGATGACATGCCATTATTTAGTAAGGTGCAGTGCATTCCTGCTCCAAGTGACCCACTTAATGGTTGTATACTCCCAGCAAACATAACTAATGCAGAGGAGGCAGATAAAATACACATGCTCATACTAAGGAAGAAAAGAACTTCAGTTATACTGTTCCAGGGCAATAATCCCATTAAACAAAGGCTGCATACAGATGTGTCACTGATGGATGCACACTAGCAGGATGAAAAATCAAAGGATGAAAAATCAAAGCAGGGGACAAATCTAGGTATCACTGAAAGATGCCGAGCTGTTCAGTTCAGGATCTATGCAGGAGTGCTTCTAAGGACCAGAGCAAAGATGTGTAACTCTATCCTTTGCTGATCCATGCTCTGCCTCCTGCCTGCCCTGAACCTCTGATAAAACAAATGTAAAGCTCCCTTTTAAAATTACTGGTCTCCTGTCACCTGTGCCACATGTGCGTACCTGTGTCAGTGGGAGACCAATSCCTAAGTGGGAAAGTGCCACCCTGAGCTCCCAAACCCATGGAGGAGCCTTAATCCCGGAGGATTTTTAATCCTCTTCAAATGGCTATACGGGACTTTCAATACCTGCTTCTTCCACAGATTCACTGGAGTGTACAGGCACTTATACCAACAATTCAGCCAGTCTTGACAGTATTCCTCCAAACCCAAAGCAATAAGTGAACAACATTTTACAGTCTACGAGCCAGCTTCATTATTTTTCTTGCTGAGTAATGCACAAAGAAGATTAGGCCCACAATCACCTATCACTGCCTGTGCTTCAAATTTTTTTTCCAGAACACTCTGAAGGCAAAAAAAAAAAAAGATACACAGTGATAAGTAAGCTACTGAGAGTAGAGAACATATTTATATACATAGGCAATGCAAGCAGTTAATTAGCTGAAGCCTGTAAATTACAATTCAGGAGGCCACACACTTTTTTATTTCCTGAGAAGCTGGTCTCCCATCTTAGTTATGTCTAAGGTGTCTTTTACCAAGGTACGAAAGTTCAAACAGTTATTGTTTTAATGATTTGTAAAATTTTACATCTTTCCTTACAGAACCCTCAGGTCCCTGCAGATGCGCTTCGTTGTAGCTCCCTTCCCAGCCACCACCTAGCAGATGTTTTCAGTTCATGGGTAGGAATGTAAAAACAAATATGGGTAACACTAATGAGGTAGTCTGACCTTGAATAACAGGAACTGAAGGCTAAAACTGTGTTTGGAGCCAGGTACGGGGGCTGCACTGAGCTGCGGTACAGCACCAAGGCAAACCCTGCGGGAGCGAGACTTGAGCTGGCTTCAGGCCACGAAGGCCATGCGGCCAGCCACCCACCAGACCGAAGAGCAAGGGCAGGACCACGACCAGAGGCAACACGTCAGTATTGCCTGTTTTGGCTCTGGCCAAGGAGCCAGCAGGGCTGGGGTCAGACTGGTTATTTAGGAGCAGGGACGTGGGCAGAAGGAGCAGAAATGTGGCTGGTACACTCAGCAGCTAATGAGATCCCACAAGACTGAAAAGCATCCAGGTGGCTGGCTACTGCCGTCTGCCTCATGGGATTTGGGAGGAATAGCTGTAGATTTAGATATTTTTGGAGTACGCAATARCAGACTCAATTTAATGAAGCAGGATTCCTCCAGTTCACTGAATGTCAAGAGCATATATTTGCAAAGCAGTATTCCATCAACTCATATTTTACCATTTAGAAAAAAATAGAGATTTGAGCATGCTAGACATTCATAAATATTTGGAGCAGTACTTGCCTGTGCATTTATATCCCATTTACAAATGACTTAATTATTGTATCACTATCACTCTAATACAAATAACTCCACTTTAACGTTATAAACTGCTCTGTAACATGTAAGGTATTTCAAATACTGCAATGTTCTAATGCAGATATTAATGGCTGAATATCTAATAGGAAACAACGTAAAAAAAAGGTTTTACTGTTAGGTAGCATGATAAAATGTAGTAGTTTATAGTAATAAATGTATATATTAGTATTTTATATTACCTAATATATTGATATATGAAATGCACAACTTGGTTAGCTACAGATAATTTAAAAATAGTATGTTAGCCTGAATGTAACACTGGTTAGGTAGAGAAACCACAAGAGCTCCGGGGTATAATTTACTTCATAAATAGATTAAGAGATTGAAAACTAACAAAACTTCTCTAGAACTTTATGAATTCTGGAATTTACTGAAGACTCATCATAAAATTCATTTATATAATCCTGAATTTACAGGATTTACAGGACATCTCACTTTCACAGGATGAATTTCATTATCCCTGTCCCTTCCTAAATTGAAAGTAGGAGTAATTTTTAACTACATCTTATTGCCAGTGATGGATGGTGCTTATAAATTATTTATGTTGAAATCGTATTATTTTTCATTGTGCATTAGCAGTGAATTCATGACTGGCTGATCAGCTATTAAGAAGTAAACAGAGAATTGGTACTTGGGCCTTTGACACAATGGGAAAGTTTCTTTCAGAATCCATTTAGGGATTTTGCAGAAAGCCACTTTTCACCACTTCTTCTGAGTTCCTTGTTATTTTATCCACTATTAATTATTCCGCAGGAGCTGAAAAAAAGCTATTCCAAAGTGATGTTTTTTCAAGAAGTTGTTTATGTAACACATGCACATTTGGATTAACAAGTCTGCTTTCTGTCTTTTCTCTCTGCATAGCTTCACTGTTGGATCAGATTACCTCTTCACCTGTATGGCGTCTTGTTTGAATGAATCCTCCACGCGTAAATGCTGCTTTTTATAACAGCATTTATATTTATATTTTATATTTATAAAATAACCAGGTATTTCTAGCTCACTGCAGATTTGTTCACCCAAGGGACACATACTCACTATAGCAGCTCTAGGCTATCATCTAAACCTTTCAGGAATCTTAGAATCATAGAATCATAGAACCATTAAGGTTGGAAAAGACCTCTAAGATCATCGAGTACAACCTTCAACCCAGCACCCACGCCCACTAAACCATGTCCTGAAGTACCACATCCACACGTTTTTTGAACGCCTCCAGRGATGGTGACTCCACCACTTCCCTGGGCAGCCTGTTCCAATGATTGACTACCCTTTCGGTGAAGAAACTTTTCCTAATATCCATCTAAACCTCCCCTGGTGCAACTTGAGGCCATTTCCTCTTGTCCTATCGCTAGTTACTTGGGAGAAGAGACCAACACCCACCTCGCTATAGCCTCCTTTCAGGTAGTTGTAGAGAGCAATAAGGTCTCTCCTCAGCCTCCTCTTCTCCAGGCTAAACAACCCCAGTTCCCTCAGCCGCTCCTCATAAGACCTGTGCTCCAGACCCTTCACCAGCCTCGTCGCCCTTCTCTGGACACGCTCCAGCACCTCAATGTCCTTCTTGTGGTGAGGGGCCCAAAACTGAACACAGTATTCGAGGTGCGGCCTCACCAGTGCCGAGTACAGGGGCACGATCACCTCCCTCCGCCTACTGGCAATATTGACCATCTTTCTTGTCCTCCCAGCATTTGCAGTAATACTGAGAATTGTGGCTTCCTGGCACAGCAAATTCATGAGAAAAGGTATCCTGAGGACAAGGACCACATCTGCCCCAAAACAACAGGGCTGCACTAATGGAAAGGAGCAACACATCTGATAAGATTTGCACATCTGCGCATGCCTGGAATTTTGCAGCCACCATCAAGTCCCCACAAGTAATTTCAGAGCATCTGAGGAAGAAGGGACCCAGGCGGTCACTGAGGGCAGCCAGGCGACCTCGGGAGGAGATGTCACCCTTACAGCCCCAACCCCAAGCCAAACAACCAGACCCTATGCATACTCTCTGCATTTCAGACCCAGACACCACTGTGAAAAACAGAAAGGAAAAACAGCACCAAACATCCAAGATAAATATACTGGGCAATTTGTGTTCCAGGTGCTCTGGGGCACCACCAGCTTTGGCAGGTACAAGCTGCCCAGACTACTTCTGCTGTTTGGCTTCCTTTTCTTCACTTTAAGTGTTCAAAATAGTGCTAGAGAATTTAGGTTGATTCAGTAAATGCACACACTTACATTTGAGCTCACCCTCAAATTGGGTGTGAGGCCTTGTGTTGTCAGTAGACAGAAAGAGGCATTTTTAGGGCACAAGTCATCCCACCTTCAAGCAGACATTTAAAACAGCCCAGGTGAATTACACTGTACAAGAGCTTATCTTTCTCCACTATTAAGGCAACCCAGGAAAGTTGAGATATTGAAGCTGAGAACATCTGAAGTTAGGTGGAGTTAATTCCATCCCTTATTTTTAAAGGCTTTGGTTACTTCACGTAGCAAATCCCACAGGTCTCGCCATACTTCCTCTCCTTTGCTCTTCTCCCATCCTTTGCAACTTCCTTTTATTTTTCTTAGTTTCTGCCCTTCATCCTTTTTCAGCTAATGTAGCAATACCACAGAGTTCTTAAGAATGGCAGGTCTGCTTATTGCAGTGGGAAACAGAGAAAGATGAAAAGTAAAAGCATCAAAATAAAGCAACAAAGCAAAATGACAAGCAAAAACTCCAAAGCAGTTTTGTCAGTACCCTCAGCTTTTAAATACTGTTCTATTTCATACGAAAACTGCCTAAATTAGGCTACAGATATGATTTGAAATGCACAGAGATTATAAGACTAAATGATGCAGAAGCAGTCTGCTCTTCTGCAGAATGCTAAAATGCTATATTTATAACCAGGACCCAGCATAACTTTATAGAAAAAGAGCTAATAAGCAGCAGAGAATATAGCCAACTTTCAGTTCCTCAAGTATGAAGGCTTTCTTTCCCCATGCAAATCTGTCACGCAAATCATCGAGAACAATTTTGGTCTGCCTTCTACATGAACATTTTGGAATTAAACAGACAGACATGTGAGTGCTGTGTATCTTAGACATGCTGTGCTACTGTTCTGGCGGTTTTAAATTAATAGTATTACAAGGCATTTTTCATTACGGAAAATTTAGCTGAGATTTTTTTCAYAGCTTTTCAATCTCACATCACCAAACATCAAATGTCGAGGCTTTTACGTAATATCACATAAGAGTTGAGGCTGGAAGGGACCTCTGGAGATCATCTAGTCCAGACCCTGCTCAAAGCAGGAACAGCTGGAGCTGGTTGCTGAGTAACACGTCCAATTGGGGTTTGAATATCTCCAAGGATGGAGACTGCACAATCCCTCTGAGCAACCTGTGCCAGTGTTTCATCAACCTCAGAGTGAAAAGTTTTTTCCGTATCTTTAAATGGAATTTCCCATATTTCAATTTGCATCTATTGCCCCTTGTCTTTTCTCTGGGCACTGCTGAGAAGAGTCTGGCTCTGTCTTCTTTACTATCCCCCTAGCAGGCATTCATAAACATTGATAAAATCCCCCTGAGCCTTCTCTTCTTGAGAAGGCTAAACAGTCCTGGCTCTCTCAGCCTCTCCTCATATGAGAGAAACGCCAGTCCCCATCATCATGGCTCTTTTCCAGACCCAATATGTATGTACATATCTCTTTTACTGGGGAGCCCAGGACTGGACCCAGCACTCCAGATACATCTCCCCAGGGTGGAGCAGAGAGGAAGGATCTCTTCCCTTGATCTAATGCAACCCAGGAGGCTATTGGCCTTCTTTGCAGCAAGGGCACATTGCTGGCTCATGTTCCATTTGGTGTTCACCAGGACTCCCAGGTCCTTTTCTGCAAAGCTGCTTTCCAGCCTATAGTTCCTCAGCTTGTCCTGGTACCTGGCATTGTTCCTCCTCAGAAGCATCTCCCTTTGTTGAATTTCATGGTTCCTGTCAGCCCATTTCTCCACCCTCTGGAGGTCTCTCTGAATGGCAGTGCAACCATCTGGTATCTCAGCCAGTCCTCCCAGTTTTGTATCTAATTTTGCAAACTTGCTGAGGGTGTATGCTGTCCTACCATCCAGGTCATTAATGAAGGTGTTAAACAGTATTGGCCTCAGTGTTGACCATGGGGTACACCACCAGTGACTGGCCTCCAGCTGGACTTTGTGGTGCTGATCATAACCCTCTGGGCCCAGTCATACAGCCAGTTTTCAGTCCACCTCACTGCCCATTTATTTAGTCATCAGTTTGTCTATGAGGATGTTATGGGAGACAATGTTGAAAGCGTGCTTTCAACATAAGTAAAAATAAACATCCACTGCTGTCCCTTCATCCTCCAAGCCAGTCATTTCATCATAGAAGGCTACGGGAAGGGTGAGGTACAATCTCCCCTTTGTAAATCCACGCTGACTACTTCCAGTCAGCTTCTTGTCTTGCATGTGTTTGGAAATGGTTCCCAGGAGGATTTGCTCCATCACCTTCCTGGGGATCAAGGTGAGGCTGACCAGCCTATAGTTCCCTGCATCTTCCTTCTTGCCCTTCCTGAAGATGAGTGATATTTGCTTTCTTCCAGTCCTCATTCTTCCAATCCCCTGATTGCCGAGCCCTTTCAAAGACAATTGAGAATGGCCTCACAATGACATTAGCTGCTCCTTCAGCACTCATGGCTGCATCCTGTCAGGCCTCATAGACTTCTGTGTGTCCAATTGGTTTAAATGTTCCCTAACCCGATCCTCCTCCACTAAGGATAAGTCTTCCTTGCTCCAAACTTTCCCCCTGTTTTCAGTGACCTGAAATTACTGAAGGCAAATCTTATCTGTGAAAATTGAGGCGAAGAAGGCATTGAGTATCTTGGCCATTTCTGTGTCATTTGTTACAGTTTCCTGGTCCCATTCAGCACTAGGCCCCTCCTGCTGAAATACTTGTAGAAGCCCTTCTGGTGGCCCTTGATATCCCTTAACAGATTCAAATCCTGGTGGGCTTTGGCTTTTCTAATGCTATTCCTGCATGCTTGGACAGTGTTTCTATATTCCTCACAGGTCACCTGTCCCTACTCCCACCTCTTGTTATGATATGTAGGTGGCAAACACCCACAATGTTGCCCTTGTTGATCTGCCCTCAAATCCTAACCAGTAAACTCCCCACTGGCTTATCATCCATCTCTAGGGAGAGCCCCACACATGCCTGCTGCTCTCACGTAAAGGGCAATTCCCTCCCCTCCCTCTCCCTGAAGGACACCCAATGCACCTGGATCCCTCCGTGGCAGCACTCCAGCCATGTGAGCTATTCCACTATGYCTCTGCGACCCCAATGAGATTGTAGCAACAGCACACGGAGCTCAAATTCCTCCTTTTTGCTCCCCGTGCTGCATGTGTGAGTGTGCAGGCATTTCAGAGAGGCGCACAGTTGTGCTGATTTCCCAGGAAAAGTGTGAGAGCTGCCCTCATAATGTTGTTCTCTTGGCACTTCCTTATTTGAGTGCATATGCTTGAGGTCCCCTTCAGTCCCCTACTGCTGGTTTCAAGGTCTCTCTTGTCCACCCTGCATCTTTTGCTTGCCAATCGGGTATATCACTTCCTCACTTGACTGTGGGTTGTCATTTCCCTCTCCCACCACTCCCAGTTTCAATCTCTCTTTACCAGGTTGGCCAGCCTGTTGGCAAAGATGTTTTTGCCCTGCTTAGTCAGGTGGGATCCCATCTCTTCCCAACAGTCTTTGATCCTCACAAAGGACCCATGGTCATAAAAAACAAACCCTTGTCATTGACATCAGCTGTGCAGCCAGATGTTGATCCAAAGGATCCATCCACTCCTTGTCAAGCCCTTCCCCCTCACTGACAGGATCAAGGACAAAACCATTCGGGCCTCCATGCCCTCGCCCAGAGTCATGTAGTCATGATCAGCGCACTCCAGGTCTCCCCTGGTAGCATCATTGCTGTCCACCTCGAAGAGCAGCAGGGGTTAAGTCGGAGGGCTGGACAAGCTGCATCAGTCTCTCCACGATAACCCAGATCTGAGCCCCCAGCAAGCAGCAAACCTCTGTAGATAGCAGTTCAGGTCAGTAGATAGGGGCCTTCACGTCTAAGGATTGCAGCAATATTACTATCCAGCACGACCTTCTGATTAAAAGTTTGCTTTGGTTATTGCAGTAAACAGGATTTGAGCATCTTAGAATCCCATCAGTACAAACTCTTCCAGACGCTCTCTGGGACAGAACGGGTGTCAGTCCCTGACAGACTGTCCTGAGAAACTGTATCTGGGAACATGCAGGGATAACGCGAGATACTGCAGCTGTCGACCCAAACTCGAAGATCTTCAGCTGAATGGCCTTCCCTTCCCTCTTTCCCCCTCTCAGCTCTAGCCCCAAGCCAAAGCTACAGAGGAAGCGGTACAGGAGTAAACAGAGAAAATGATCGTTACAAAATTTTTTAAATATGCACCTTTTCTTAGAAGTTTACTTACTAGAGCTTGTTCTTATCCCTATTTTGACATTCTTCAGACAGGTTTTGCTGTGCAGCTGATCAGTCTTTGAAAGCCAGCCACTTGAAGTGCTGTGTTCTGTACTATAATTTTGAGACACTAAGTTATATAAAACCTTAATTCTTTTGCTGACTGAAGTTAGTTAGCTGCAATTCCTTCTACCCGTATTCTGCACTGCTATGGGATGCCAAGGCACCTGCCTTCAGGCAAAAGTGTTGTCCATGTTGCTGAAAAAAACAAAGTTTTAGAAATATATTGAGAAGAGCAAATAGTCTATATCCRTGTCTGTGCTTATTGAAGATTCACCATCTTTTGAGAAATCAGGCTGCAAGGGAGGAAGGAACTAGCTCTCCTGTGCCAGGTCATACTCTGAGAAGAGCTGCTGAGAATATTTTTTTAAAGGGCAAGGTCAGAGATTAAATTGGTAATTGCCAATTCATTGAAAATTAAATTGCTTGTCCRAAAGGGTTAGTTTTAGCAAATGTTTCAACTCAAAAACAGTATGGGACAAAAAGTTCTAACATTGTCAGGGTTTCATAATAAAATGCAAGATTTGAGCTTTATCATGATTTTTAATTGCAAAATTAGAATTAATGCTAGTAAAGACATAGTGAAGTGGTAAAAATCAAAACAAAACAATTGCAGATGATCTAAATGAAATGTTTGGATTTACTCCATCTGTGATTTTTGGGGGGGGGAAGGGGAAGGAGGGATTCCAGTCCATGAGAATGGTTTTTTGTCTTTTCCTCCCTATTTGGGTTGCTATTTTTTCACATGGCTCAGAACCATTTCCTATCCAGTTCTGGGCCTGAATATATATCCTGCCCCTGCCAGGGGTGCTACTGTGGGCATTTTTAGCAGTAACAGAGAGTTCTGGCAGTGGCTAGTACACCCTGCTACAGTGAAAAAAACAAACCAAATCAAATCAAACTCCAGACCATTAAACCTGTCAAAGAAGCAGGGCAGTTTAAGGGAGTGAGCTTCCTCCTTGCATGTTTAAGGTAACTATGAGAAAGTTGGGCAGCCTTTAGGCAATATATTATTTACATCTTTATGAGACCACAGCAAAACCCTTGACTCTAACTATCAAATTTCATGGTATTTTATTTTATCATGTGAAGTGACCAATAATACTAGAAACAACGAYCCCTCTGTATAGTTTTACTGTTGTGTTAGATACATTAGGACCAACCGTAGGCACTACAAGAGATACAGCTTCTTCTATTTAATGTCTTTTTTTCTTATGACTTAACTAATTTATATGCATTATAAAAAGATTTGTTCTAATGTAATAATTTAATAATTTATCAGTTTCCACATACAGCTTCTTTAAAAAGACTATTCTACAGTGATATTTCAGTTAGCACAGGTTTTTTTTCTGATAGAATTATTTCACAGTAAGTGCAATATTTTACAAAAAACCCCGCAGTGAGTTCCAGCCCCCAGCAATGACCCTAAAAAACACCAAGTGCACTGTACTTGAGATTTTAACTTCTGTACTATCTCTGAAGTACTTGTACATCCATTTCTTCATCAATTTCAATACATCTGTATCATTTACTTTAGTCCTCAGTTTATCATTCCACACTGTATCCCTATATTCTTCATATCTCCCCTAGATTTTTGGGGTTTTTTTCTGTTACTTTTGGTTTATACCTTCTGTATCTATAAGCAATCACTATAATGTAAGACAAGACTCACGATTTAGTCCCTGGAGAGTTAAAAATATTGAGAAATGAAAGACATTGAAGGTTTATTATGTCAAAAAGTGTATAATCGCATTTCAGCATTTCACTTTTTCCAAACCATGTCATTTTTCTTTGTCTTTTATTACAGTATCTGAAAGGTTATACACACTGTATTTCTTTAGTTATTTCTGTTTGCAAATGTGTTCCCTGAGGGAAAATTTGCTCTTGTTTCACAAAAGCAGAAGCAAGTGCAAAACAGAAATCTGTGAGAGGTGTTCATTCAGCTCTACATGGGGATTTGCATGATTTGCCATGTGATACTTCAGCAGAACTTTCTATGCTGTCTGTGGCACTGTTTATATTCTGGGATGATGTACTTTCCTTTAGAAAACAAGTAGTTCCTCAAAAAGTAAACAATACGTGGAAGAACTAACAACGRCTCTGTGCTGTATCATTCATTGGCTAGCCTTGTAATTTGGAATAATCATTCAGTAAGAGTTGAAAGAATTGCTTTTTGCTACAAGAAAGTAATTCAGCCTTTTAGAAGGAATATTCTGGATTCACTGTTTTCATTGTGTACTGGTAAACCTAGTACTTCCGCACAGGATCTCATTGCGGTTTGAAACTGTACCGAGGAAAAGGCATCTCTTTGTGGCACTTGGGGAACCTTGGGGTTTTTAGTTCAGTGAGGGTGTTCTCATTTTCGGTGACTGATGATAACTTCCATAGTGATTGTAACTCAGCCAGCTACCACAGAGAGAAGCAGACAAGGAGCACTCATATCATTTCTCGTTGTAACTCAGTGCTCACATGAGGAACACTGCCAACAGATTTCAGGAGAGGGTAACCTTGGGCAATCAGTACTTTGGAAAACAGTCAGGGGTGAGCTGGTCTGAAATCAGCTATGATCAGAAGAGAGCGTGTGGTCATAGCTTTTCATACATTGCAGGTTTGCAGTGCTGAGCAGGTCCTAAGCCCTGTAAATCTGAGCCTTTGSCAGGTGACAAGCGTGCCTAGTACTTCTGAAGGGGTGTCTAGGTGCTCATGTAATCAGATTCAGGCCCATATTAAGGACCTTTTGCATTTTTCTGTTAGTACAAAAGGGACTGAAAGCAGCTTAAATGTGCAATGAATTGCCTGCCACGGGGGAGTTCTTGATCCGAAGCAAGCATACCAAGCTCCATGACCAACACATTTTCCTAAGCTAAAGCACTGTCGCTTTAGCTTAGCTGTAGCCTGAATGCAGCTCAAGCACACAGGATGCATGCTGTGCTTAGGAAGATTGAGCCTGGATGTGAGTGCCAAACTCATTTGTTCCAACAGGCTGTTACAGAAATACTGGCTTAGCCCTCTGCAACAGCTTCTGTGCTTGACCTTCTTCAGGCCCCTCCACGTACAAACCTAGGCCTGTGCTCCGTCCTCTGCCTGGAGATAGCCCCTGCCTGAGCCTCCCTCTACAGCCCGCATGCAAGTCAGTGATGCAAGCTGTGGGGGGAAGGAGTCCAAAGTGAGCATAGCTGATAAGGCCTATGCACTCAAGGGAGAGGTCAGATTCCCTGATATTTAATAGCTCCATGAGTAAGACACTCAACTAGCATGTGAGGGACCTGGTTCAAACTCTTCTTCCTCTGATTYGGAGCAGCAATTTGACCTCAAGTCACTGTCCCCAGGAGACTTGCCGCGGCTTCTATGCCATAGGGCAGTTCTCCTAGTATCTCTTACTAAAGCTTTTCCAGCTTGGAGAAAACGCTGTGTCTCTGCGCATTCAGTGACCACACCTGCACATTTATTACACACGAGTTTTAAGGCTTTTAAAAAAGCTTCCTTTCAAAATGTAGTATTTTGAAAAATAACACGTTTATGAGGAAAGCATACCTGTGCCAGTATCTAATGTGTTCTCAGGGGATTTGATTCCCATTATCCAAAAAATCACGTTAATTTGACTTTCTGTGCAATGCCAAGGCAGTACTCCAACTACCCAGCCAGATTGACACTTAAAGTGGCAGAGCATGCTCTAAAGCATGGGAAACACACAGGAAGATGAAATTCAAAGCAGAGAAAGACATATGGGCCATTAAAACTCAAGTACACGTTTAATTTCAAGTCAAGTCTAACTTTAAAGTTTCTTTAGTCTCATTGTCACGACTGCACAAATGTCAGGATAAATTGAACTATTTTGACAGCAAAACAACCCAAACTAGAAAGCTTGCATGTGCATACAATTCAGGTATTGTAAGAAGTAAGCTTGTCTTTTCCTCTTTCCATACACGCGTGATGGCAGGTGCCGTGTGGAAGCAGGAGTGGTGTCCATATGTCCTCTCCCTTGTCCCTTCCTACTTAGTTGCTCACAGAAACTGCTTCTTACTGAAAAATGTTTCCGTAACCGTTGTTATTCAAAAACTGCTAAAGAGCCCTAGTATAAGGATTTCGGTTTTATTTTGTCTCATGAGAAGGGGTTGACTTACCTGACTAATGCAAAATCCCTAAAAGACATCTGTGAATTTTGGATGAAAACGCATTTCCCTCCAGTCTAGACGTATGTTTCCAGCTTAGACCTCTTAGACCTGTCCCCGCTCCTTGGCCCCTGCTGTTGACTACCTTACTCTCTACTGCATGCTGCTGGCTTCTGCTCATCTCCTTTCTTCTGTACTTCACTGCTCTATAGGGGTCACTGGGTCTCACCTCAGGGTTCCGCATGTCACGAGGTGGCAGGTCTCAGAAAGACAAGTAAGGCTAGCCACCACCTTGTGAATCACTTGCTTACAGACGATTGCCACTTCAGCTGACTGAATAAAGGGAACACCTGCAATAGCATATAATTGGTGTTGCAATAAATACCAATCAATTGCTCATTTTTATCAAATGCCTTCTGTACACCTCTGTTCTCTTAGTATTCCCAAGCACCGGACACCTCGGATAAATAAAAAATTATCATCTAGTACAATTTTAAAACCTGAGGGTTGCAAGGGGGATGCAGGTACTTTCATTTTAGAATCACATAACATCTCCATCCCTGTTTCTCCCTAATTCTTACCACTTGGACTATGCTGTGCAACCTTTTGCCTGGATCCTTCTTTTGCCTCCTTACAGTTTCACAGTTTCTAGCTATTTTAAATTGCATGTTATAAAAAAGCCCAGCTCCCAAAATTCAATGTGCTGGGGAATAGGGCATCCTTAAGGTCTCTCCATAAACTTCTGCCTTGCAGATGCGATTTCTTTACCACAAAGACATCTGCTTTTGGGGGCTAAGATTTTACTGCCATACACTGTAACAAAACTGGTGTGGCACTGCACAGTGAAGAATGGGATCCTTTATCTTTTGCTTGTTCTTAACATAGATTGCATTGCAGATACTAGGCAGATCTACCACTTTTCTTCTTTTGCTTTCTGCTGTCATTTCCATTATTTAAATAGCTACATTTAGACTGCAGATTGCTTTAGACAAATAGATGCAAGCATTTAGTAAAATGTAGAGAATACACATTAAATATCTGGTAAGTGATATACCCTCAGTAAACAGCTCTTATGCCATCCCACTGTGTGTCTGTCCATCCCACCTGCCTCTAACAATGTTTGAAATCATTGGCTCATCCCAGCCAACAGGAGCTAAAAGTCTCAAAGACATTTATGTTTCTGTAAGTTTAGTGTAGATCACAGGTATCTTCTCCAGGTGTGCTCCATGCTATTACTCAAGACCATGTGCATGGGAGAGAAGCCCTAGGAAGGAATCAGTTTTAGGAAAGGCTTCACCTGGAGCTTGCAGTCAGGCATGAGAGACATTTGTAGGAAACCAGGCTGCTTAGGTCTCTGGCAGGCAAGTACAGCAAGTTAAAATGGGAGGGTGGAAGCTGTTGCTGCCTCTGGCTGTCCATCCTGGCCGAGGCAGGAACGATCGAAACTCTGATGAGACAGCATTTGAACCACCATGGTTTTCAGCTTGGTCTTTGAAGGTAAGCTGGTGCTGACTGTGGTTTTGTGTCACCTGGAATAGGTGAATAGGCTTTACCTGTTTGAGTAAGTCTGTACCTACTTGACAGATTGCTGCTATTTTTGCTCTGGTGCCTTCAGGAACCCTCCCAGTTCAGGTTTAAAGCACCACTGAAGTGGCCGGGGTAGCATTACCTCCCGACTCCCTGGCAGGTCCATCCTCGCCACCCTCCCGCCGGGGAGGAGGTGCTTTCCACACCATGCGGTGGCCTCCCAAGCGGGGGAACAGCTCTGGGTGCCACAGTTCAGCCCAGGCCGGGCGGCCGCAGTGCCCGGTGGGTTTGCGGGCAGGGTGCCACCCAGGCGTGGGGCACCGGCACGCCTTTCCCCTCGGGCCCACGGCGGGGAGGAGGAATCAGCCCGAGGTACGTGAGAGGGCGCACGTCCCGGGGGATGACACGCCCGGGCCTTCCCCCTGCGCCTCCCCGTCCGCTCGCCCGGCCCGGCCCGCCCGGCGGCAGCGGGGGAAGAGCGCCCGCCGGACAGGCCCCAACCGCCTCGGCCAACGGCCCGCGCGCGGCCGGCGCGAGCGAGAGCGCGCGCGCGCGCGTTGCCAGGAGACCCGGGGCGCGCGGGGGAGGGGGGTTACGTGGTGACGTTAATTCTATATGAGCGCGAGCGGCGGGAGCTCGGGTCTTTTTACCGCCAGCCGCGCGGCGCCTCCTCCTCGCTCCTGAGTCACCGCCAGCCCCGGCCCGCGCAGGTACCGGGCGGGGCGCCGCGCCGCGGGCCGCCGCCGCCCCGGGCTGGTCTGGAGGCCGGGCGGTGCCTCTGCCGCCGGTGCTGGGGCACGGGCGCTTCGGGGCGGTCGGGTTTCACCGCGCGGCCCGGGCCCGGCCTCGGC
>JASVER010000038.1:3098336-3220346 GCA_030449065.1 Oceanodroma leucorhoa | reverse complement strand
CTCCCCCCCCTCCCGCGCGTCTCTGCGCCGCGCCCCGCGGAGAGGTCGGGCCGGGCTAGGCCGGGCCGCGCTGCCCGGGCCGGCGCTGAGGGCAGGCGGGTCCGCCCGGCAACACGTGGGGACGGAGCGGGGCCGCGGGGCGCGCCCGGCGCTGCCGGGGCGGGGGAGGCGGCGAGGCCGGAAAGCCGCACGGGGAGGAGCGGGTGTGTGTGTGTGTCCGGCCGCGGTGAGGGACGCGGGAGGGAGCTGGATGCCGGGCGGGSACGGCCGCCGCGGGGGTGGCCGAGCTGGCGGTGGCGGGCGGATGCGCACATGGCGGAGGGGTGGGCAGCGCGGGGGCGGTGGATGGCAGCGGGCTGTGGCCTTGTGCTGGCTCCCGCGCCTTGTTCTCGCTCCCGTGCGGGAGCCGCGGCTGGGCTGGGCTGTGCTGTGCTGCTCGCTGCTGGCAGGGGGACCCAGAGATTCGGCCAGGGGACGGGCAGCTCTTGCTTCCTGCCTCAGGAGAGAGCGTTTTTCGGTTTTCTGGAGTTCAACATGTCGCTTCTCTGGGTACTTGCTAGCTGGTATGACCCAAAATCAGGCCTTTGCTTTCCCCCTGACTGTACATGTGTCCAGTGTAAAGGACAGGCAGTAGCAGATACAGGAGATGAACGATGGCTGTCACCAAGCAAGACTAAGAAACTACCTGAAAGGTCTGGCAATTACAGTTGGAAGCATTGGCTTGTGTTTAGCATTCATATATGTCTATCTGCATATAAAACATATTCCATCTACTCCATATTGGATATTTAGGGGACTTGTACTCCAATATATGTGAGGCTTTCAATATTTAATACCAAACCTGCCCCATTTGCTTGCAGAAGAAAACACGAACCTTTTTTCAAGTGACTGTGGTATAGTAATGATATAGCAGCATCTTCCAGTTTATCTCCAAGCACATTGCAGTTTTGCACATGTCCATTTGGTGTTTAAGCCTCATGGAGATCACTTATGTTTTGTGTTCCAACTCCTTTGAGGAAGATAAGAGAAGTGGGCACTGAGTGTGCAAGGTATGACAAATCATTTACCCCCTCCATTGGGATTTTTAACTCCTGCTCGTGGATGTTACATTATCAGACAGGAGATAATGTCTCGTTATTTTCATTTCAATCATGAAATAAAACTTCAGAGATGAGCTAAGGCTTAAAGATGTGTACAGCTGTAGGTACTTTCTGACAAAAATGCTTGTTAGTAGCTTGTTAGTAGCTTGTTAGTAGCTTGTTAGTAGCTTGTTAGTAGCTTGTTAGTAGCTTGTTAGTAGCTTGTTAGTAGCTTGTTAGTAGCTTGTTTTAACAGAGCTTCCTGCTGTGCCCCTTTTACTATGGTAAACTCCTTAAAGGATGAGAAGGGCACTGTACTTGGATTGAAGCAAGCTGAGTGGCTTCCAGTGTCTTGTAAATCCAGAAGTTATCTCAATTCTTAGGGCAAAATAGAATTTGAAATCTACATACATTGAAATTTGAATGACATGGATGCCTCTGTACCAGACAAAGGCTTAGGCTGCTCAAGGCTTCAGGTACCTGAAACATTGATATAAGTGCTTAGAATAGGCCACTGATACCTGAATTTCTGTTGGTCTGGCCCACTTACTCCTGTGAGAGTGGTATATATTAGCAATCTCCCTTCCCTCCACTTTTTCTGTATTTTGTGACAGGACTTGCATACTGTGTTCTGGTTTCTGAGGACAGGATTATTGAATGAGGGACTTGGGCACAGGTGGTAGATCTGGTGTTTTTCAGAGCCCCTGGTCCTTCTCTGGCAGTTACAGGACTAGGAAGTGAGCGCTGGGACTGCTGGAAGTGCGCAGGAGGAGTCTGCTGAGTCTGTGCAGCTAGCCCAGTGTTACAGGAAATGCCAAAAGCGCTGTATCCCCTGTAGCGGTGTGTGTGTACAGCACAGTAATGCTCTTGCCATCCTTGTGCTTCATCTAGCCCCTACCTCACTCAAAAACTGTTGCTGGGAGTAGGCAGGAGACTTGCTATGGTGATCTGCTTGCTGAGTGCCCTGGAAATGGGTGGTCTGTTTTTTTTCTTAGCTTCTTGCATAACTGACAATGAACATGTGTGCACAGGTGAAACTGAAAGCAAGGCATTGTGGGCATGTTTGTTATGAAGCTTTGTTAGCAGTGTTTTCACAACCCTGAGTGAGACCCAAGTCTTCCAGGCTGAGACCATGTTCTTTAATACAGAACTCCAGATCTTCAAGGAAACTTTGGCTTACTGTTGGTACAGTTAGTCACATTGGTGTAAATCTGTTTATTCACTTAGCTCCTAAAAGTTGAAGTAATTGTAACATGGAGAACTTAACTCATTGTGGCAGAGATTATATTCCTTCGGGGAAGAAAATAGCTTAAGGATTTGAATTTCAGTAGTGAAAAAATCTCTGGGGAAATAAGAAAAACATCTTCTATTTTGAATTCTTGATTGAATGCTTTGGTRAAAGCCAGTTTGTTCCAGTAGACCAATGGGTATAGTGAACATATTTATGGTATCTACACCTTTTTGTTAATATGGTTGTARCCCAATTAATCTTCAGATTCTTGTGACACAGCTGCAAACATGCTGTATCTCAAACTAAAGGTCTGATTCTTATTTTTTTGGGAAATTTCAGGAATTGGACTGATTGCAGAAAATGGAGATGCAGGTGTTCTTTAAATGCCTGTTCATTTTTCTGCATTTGTATATACATTCAGTGAAACTTCAGCTCTGGGTTTTTCCATGGACTGATGGTGCTTTGGTATTTGTGTGGTACTAGTAGGCATTTATACAGAAGATAGTACTTTGCTGACAGAAACAAGACTTCTTGATGTTGGTTGTATTTTACTAGAGCTGAGGAGTCTTCCGACTTAGCTTCTGGTCTGGGAGACTGCATTCCATCTAACTTCTCATTAGGAAACCAGCTAGTAAATAATAGAGCAAAGCAGTATTGTACAAGTGGTCTTTAATCCAAGAAACGGTTATGATGATGGATTTAATGCTTATAGGTCAGTTTTCATTTGTAAATTACTTTGAGCTCAAAAGTGATTATAATTAAAGTTAATTCAATCTAGCTGATCCTCACTCAGCTCAGAGGTTAGTGCAGTTCCTCATCACCTAACTTTGTTAATCTGGAGAGTAGGTCTGGTGTCATAATGTATTTGTCTAGAAAACCAGACGTGCCTGGAAGGCGTCACAGAAGTTGCTTGGGGATTCATTTGATGACCTTCTGAAAAATTAAGCTATTTAGAAACAATGCATGAGGTTTTTGAGGACTTTCCTATGTTCAACGAAGATAATGCAAAGGGAAAAATGTTAATTATGAATATGGCCTCGTGTATTTAGTTGATAACTTTGACYTTAAGTTTTCAGGAAAACCACGTATGTTGCAGACTAAAACTTCAGTCGCATTCAGAAAAGAAAAGGAGACTTTGCTAATTTACTTTTGATACTTTATCTTTAGTTTTAAAATATAAATAACTTAAGATTTGAAGTAATTTGTGTTCTCCCTAAAGATTATTTTTTTAATGAATTTGCATTTTACCAAAACATAATCTGCATTTTAGCTGCTGTCAAAGGTTAGATTGGAGATCTTTCCTAGGTGGAAAGCTGTTTAGATTTTAGTATTGGAAAATACAGGATGCATTTGGGGGCTGGATGTGTGCTTAAATGTACATCTGCACAAAAATAATTTACAGTGGTGATGTCTCAGTTTAAAGCTTAACTTGCGGTAATATGTAGGCACTTGCACATCACCTGATCTTTGTAGACTTTAGAACAAAATACTACCAGTTTATCCTTAGTAGCTTTTTGTGATCAAAATATGAAAGCAACTTTTTAGGTATGAAAACTTCAGTTTCTGGGTGTACCTGTATCTGTGTGGTGTTCAGCTGCTGATCTGGCATTTATTTAAAAAAAAGTACCCCCCCCAAACCACAAGCAAACCAAACAACAAAGCAACTCTCACCCAAAACCTGAGAGATACTAAAATTRTTCTCATTTTGAAGTGTTGGAAATTCTGTTTAAGAGATTGGACTAAGCAGGTACCTGAAATCTGGAGTGGAGCAAACCCCCAGGCTTCTAAGACCCAGGTTAGATTCATAAATGCTTGTTGTCTTTTCTGACCATCTGCAGTAGGATTAGTTCAGTCAACTGCTTTCTCTAGATGTTTAATATGTGATGTTTCAAAGGAGGGGCAGTTCATTCACATTTCTTGTGGGATGACTGGCCATTGAGGGRAAGTCTCCTTTTAGTTCTGGCTCTGATTATAAACGTGGCTTAAGCATTTGAAAGGTTAAGTTGGGGGGACACAGGAGGGGACATAAAATAAAACAATTAATTGTTTACATCCAAACCAATTTTTAATCAGTTCTTTTTGAACTTCCTTTTAACTTAGGTATTTTTGTGTCACTTCTCATTGTTCACCTCTCAAATACTATTAATCTCATATTTAAACTGCTTCTGTTCCTCAGGTATTCATGTTGCTAGGCCCTGAACTGATCTATTTCCTCTCTTCCACAATGTTCAGCAGTGAATACAGTATTTTATTAAGGACACATCACTGAAGTGTATAATGATCTTATTTTGCATTGTGTGTTTTAATCATCATGCATTCGTTTCAGATCTTGACTACTTCTGCATGTTGAGTAGAAGTCTTCAGTGGGCTGCATGCAATTATACCTGTGTCTTTGCACAGCAATTTTTTGACCTTTTGAATTCTAAATTAGTTTGAATTGCTTCTATTAATATAYGTTACTATAGATTTTAGTACTATTTATTTTGCCTTGCTTGGATCACCCTTTTAAGCAGTTCTTAATTTGTGATACTCCAGTTTTGGAATTACTCATCTTGACTTCAGGTGGTTAAGCATGAGCTGGTCTAAGTGCTTTATTCTGTTCCTTGCGTGTGCAAGGTAGCATCATCAGAAACGTGCTCGCTATTTTTGAACTGGTGAGATCTTCATGACATGGCTTCTTCACTGTTATGGAGGTATCAGATACTTCTGCTGGTGCCAAAAGCATGATTGGGTGAAATTCACAAGCAAATGTTTATGAAGATCACTTTGTAAATACGGCTCCAGTTCTTCTCTACAGGTGTAGTATATGTTTACAAATGCTTTTGAAACTCTGCACCTGTATTCATTTGRAAGTGACTTACTGAAACCATAACCATGTGTGTACTTCTGTTGGGTCTTACTACTAATTCTAAGATCTYGCCTCTAACAGCCTCCAAAATGTGTCAAAGTTAGGTTGTTGTGTTCTTTTTTRGTGAATGCTAGCTTGTTGAAAACTAGATGTTTTAAGGTTTGCAGTTTAGTAATGGCTTTGTTTCCGTGGAAGAAATATTGAACTGAAGCTAACAAAAAAGTTGCTAAATATATTTTAGGAATTTCAGTGGCTTCTTGGGGAGTGAATGAATTTACAATATTGCACTCATCAGATGTTCCAGCAAAAAACCACGCTTTTGAAACCTGTACTTATTTTTCATGTGTTTTTTAACTTTCTCTTCAGATAAGGATGTTTAGATGTTTAAGTCAAATTGGATAAAAACTTTAATGCTGCAGTGCATGAGTCTTGCAGATAGCAGCATAACTGACAATATGGTTGTGTTTGATTATGTGGCAATCTCAGTAGTCAGCTGACACTCTCCTTCATTTGATGTTGTGGCATGTACAAGTTGATCTACCTGAAGTACTTYGTTAAAACACAATTTTTGTATTACTTTGGCACTTTTTAACAAACTGAATACTTGTACCAACATGAACTGTATAGAGAAATACTCTCTTAGGAAGTTTTAAATATCTTTTTATTTATGAAGATTTTGATGTCAGCCCTTCAGGATGGCTGCTGTTTTCCCATTATCAGTGATGGAAAGGAGAAACTGCAACAAGCTATACTGTTTAGTTTGTTTAAAAAAAAAAAAATATCCTTATTTCAGTTTTTCAGATTTGAATTTAAACTTCTGGATTACTTTTCTAATAATGAAAGATTGTTCTAAATAGAAATTGGTAGGTTTTCTGCAGTATTTTGGCATCCAGAACAAAGGCCACATTGTGTGTTAGTTACCCTATTTTTAGAACATGATCAGGGAGCTCAGATCAGTAGCAGAGACAAACATGCAGGTATAATTCAGTCCTGATTTTAAATTGTAATTCTGTAGTCCATTGCCTTTCCTGGAGACTTTTTTGCTGCAAGAGAAAACAGACACTACCTAAAACTCGGTGAAATGCTGTAAAATAGAGGAGTTCAGTACTTGTTGACGGAATCTTCATTTCCTGATTTAAATATTAGTTACGGGGAAAGCTCTAAAAAGTGTTTCCACACGAATGAAAGTCAAGCCCTGCAGTTACTAGTAGCTAATGGAGTTAGTTACATATATGATCATTCTCTTTTGTTTTGAAGAATTTGAGTATTTCCCATGATGTAACTGGCATTCTCATGCTATTTGTAGAGCACTTTAAAGATGAGATGTGGAAAATCTGTGTTTTCATGCCATAAGATGTATTGTGCAGAGGCCTGCAAGCACTAGTGAAATAGTTACATTGGCAAATGGCTGAAGTTGGTGCCTTTAMCTCAGGAGTTATTAGCAAAAGCAAAAAATACCACTTGAAGGGGAGAGAGCAGACAGTTTCAATTCTGTGTTGTGTTACTTGGTTCAGCATTATCATGATTTAGTGTTTTTATTCTCTACAGCCAGATTCTGAATTTTGCCATGTTATCACAAGGTAAGATGTTGTAGCATACAGTTTCACAATAGCTTCAAACTTGCCTAACCCTATTCATGAGTTGTTATAAAAGGTACTTGCTTGTGGCGGCCTCTGTTCCTTGACCCTGCTGTTACTCATGCAACTGCAGGTCTAGCCCTGTACAAAGAAATACTTAGCACCTTTTTTTTAACTTTACAGCCRTTCAGACATTGCTGATGAAAGGAAGGGGGTATGCATAGCTAAGGAAGAACCGCGACAAGCTTTTCCAGCAGCATTTGCCAGTTATATTGACTTTAGCTGACTGGAAGATTGTTCAGCAGAGAAACTTGGTGTTCCTTTTCTGAAGGGGGCATAGCTCCCTTGTGGTGATGTGAGTGCTTCCCATCTTGGGCAATTTAGCACTTGCACATAGCTAAATGTTCTGAGTATGTTTTGTGAAACACTCCTACTCATCTGAATTTCTTATCCTTCTCTGCTTGGTCCAAAAGACCTTACTCAAGCTTCTGCTAAAGATTCCCATATATCACGATGCCAGTTAACGTTTCTGCTGTTGACTGTGCATGTCTTTTGGACATAATGGATGAGTTGGTGCTTGCACAATAAATTGCAACAAAACCGAAGGGTTTGAGTTACTGCAAGGGTCCGGTGGCACCTTCTTGTTACTGTATTGAGGAACACCCGGATTCCTTGCTTCCATTGACCATTAGCTCCTTAGTATCTTTATCAGACCTTGATAGCCTTTATATTAGTACTCTCTCATTTATTATATCATACTCTTGTTTTCTGTGCTTGTATTTGGGCAGACAATCTTAATTATCTACTCTAGATTTGAAAATTTAAATTAATTTTGTCAATTTTTGCTTTCCTACATTAACCGTCAGAAATCTTTTGTTAACAGAAGAACTTTGAGGCACTAATAAAAGGAAATTGTCTCTGGAAAGTTCAGTGGCTGATAATGTCTTTCATCAAATAAGTGTGGTATCTTGATGTTCTAGCATAGGACTACCCTGCTCACTTAATTGAGATTGATTTTTTTTTTTTGACCTTCAGCTTTCCTAAGAAGGCATATTCTTCCATAATATGAATGATATAATCTGTTTGTAACATGTTGCTTACCTGCCATGTTAATGATAGGCACAGTATCTCCTTGTTTCACGACCAGTTTCCATGCTAATGATAATAGATGTTTCATGAATTTGATCACACATGTAAAAAGGAAACACTTGGTCTTCTGCTTGATTCCCTTTTGAAATGGCATTTTTTAATCTGACATATTATTCAATTGCTTCTTTTTGAAGAGGAGCTAAACGCTCTCCTAGTTACTACTGAACTGTGTGATTCTTTCTCATGTAACAATTTTCCTACCTTCTGCCAACAGTTGTGAAATGATTGATATGTTTTTTTAGGTCTTAGTACCAAAAAATTTGAAGCGTGTAACTCTATGCGTACTSTGCACTTTTTAAACAGTTCACCCAGTTCTGATATTGATGTAGATGAAACTGCACTATGCAGAGCATCTGAGCTCTTTAAAGTTACAAACCTCTCTTAGTGGTTTAAGCAAACTGCCTGAAACAATTATTTTGAACATCTACAGTCAAAGAGCATCTTGTGATGGATCTCTACACTACTACTTTAAATTCTGTTTTCTTTTTTTGGTGCTGATTATGTAAAGAAAAATGTTACAAGTTGCCCTCCCGGAATGCTAGGCAAGAACATCAGTTTGAGGTAACTTTCAGTGAATATAACCCTCTTGAGCTTCCCAGTCTGTAGTGAGAGTTGAACTTAGATGGTGTGATGTCATTTGTCTGGCACCTTTGGTTTCTGCACGCATTGCAAATAGCACCTTACAGTACTTAATCCTAATTTTTTTTTTATACAACTAGCTGTACTCCATCTGGACCTCTCTTTTCTTCACTGACATCTTAGTCCACTTAGTTTATTATTTTATGTTGCAGCTTCTTAATCCCACACAGGGCTCATTTGTTTTAGGTATTTTCTGTTAATGTATTGCTTTTGGTTGCCCAAGGCTTGCCAGAGACAGAAAGAGGCTGATATGCTGTTCYATGGACAGGCTGACTTATTTGCAGTGCTCTGAATTATTGACTACTGAGGAAATTAGTTTGGGCAAAAGGGTAGATTTCTTTTAAAGATGTGAGTAAACGCGGCTTGGCTGTAGCRTGGGTCCAGTATCCTCAAAAAACCCATTTGTGTCCCTTGAACTACTTGAGAAATTTCTTCTACTTGCTCTTGCAAGCTAATTGTGTGAGCAGTTCCTCTAGAGAAGGGGAAACGATGTTTCCTGAAAGGGGGGGGAATGAGTACTGTGCGTGGTACAGTACCCACAGAGATGCTGAACAGCTGAGATCTGTTGGTGGCCTGCCAGCCTTAGGGCTTGGGCAAAAAAGCTGTTGTTTTGCTGGAGGAACTGTCTCAGGAATGTCTTGCCTTCTCAGCTGACTCCTAATTCACCTCGCCGTGACCTGTCTTCCTGAGGCCGAGCGGATGTCAGGGTAATCTAATACTGGCATGCTTACTTGGGACACTTACAGCTGACCTTCAAAAAGGAAAGGCTTCTCACCAGAGCGTTCGTGTCCTAGCTGTAATGTGGTTGGTGCTGCTGTGCAAACTCAGACTGGTTTCTGTGTGGATAAGGGCAGACCAGGGAAAAAAGGAGACTTGGAAGGGCTGAATATTTAGTTTGTTTTTCTGTCTTCACTTGAGCAAAATTACTTAGTGAAGAAGCAATAACCCCTGAAAACTGAAAGCTTACTAATGGGTAACTTGAGGATGAACACATGGCAATATCATAATTAGTTTCTGCATGTATCAAACTACATTTCTTAAGAAACATGACAGATTAAAGAGGTGAAGTATCCTTTAAACATCATGAAAATAGCAAAATTTCATACTGTTTTGGTAAGATTTAAGTTTTTAAGGGAGTTCTGCTAATTTTTGGTAATTCTGCAGGATGCATTCAAAACTGGCTAAGCTTGTGCTGGATTAACAGTCTCCTAACCTTTCAGTTTTGAAAAAGAACATGTTTCTTGTGATGGCAGGCAGGCTTGTGACCGAGCTTAAGCTACCTGTATGAAAGAGGTTTAAACTTCAGCCTTTAGAAAATCTGCACTGTAGCTTGCTTTTCTGTGCTGCTGCTTCCTTTTTATAGCATGAACTCCCTATGTGTTGTCTTTAAAGCCCTGCAAAGATAAGATAACTATTTCTTTTCCTCTGTGTACTTTTACAGTGAGCAGCAAAACATTGTAATTGAAGACTCTGGGCACCTCTGAATTTGACCGTAATGCAGTGCTACTAGCTGTAGCTGTTTAAGTAACAGGGAAACAACATATTTTACAAATAAGGAGGTTATTTGCCTGCTGGCTTTTGAACAGGGGAAGAGGCTACCCTTTATTGGTAGTCATAAGCCTTTTCTTGCAGTCAGGAGGCCCAAATTCTAAGTAGTATCTCAGCCTGAAGTAATTGCCTAGACACTGAGGCTTGAAGTAACATACCAGCTGTAGCCAGGTTTGTTATAATCCTGCACTGACAACTGGTGAACTGGTATCTCCCAGGGACTACTTCAAGGAGTGATACCAGTGAAGGCTTCTTGCTGCTCATGTGCCAGGGTGCAGCTGCTGCTCACAATCCTAAAAGCACCTATGAAACAAACCGGGAAGGATGGCTATGTCTTTCTTGTGGAAAGCTGAGTGATATGAGTACTATATCCAAAGATTTATTTTTGGGGAGATACTGCAAAATAAATACTGCAGTGATGTGTTTTAGTATTATTGATTGTGGTACATATTGCGTCCGAAGCTCTGGATACTAGACTGGGACCTTGTATTAAGGATTGTGCGAAAATAGTGGAGGCTGTTTGCTCTTAAGGAAGGCATTTTCTCAGTGCTTGTCTGCCTCTACAGTTTTTTTTTTTTACCAGCAGAACTGTGTTTGCAGAAAAGCTTATGGTTGTTTAAGTAAATTACAATAAACTAAATGTGATGCCACTATATATCCATGCTAGTGGGTTGCACAGTTTAGCCTAAATGTCTGTCAACGTCGTTCTGTTGGCATGGTGCCTTGTAGCCTCCTCATACAAGAATGGTTGTCTAGAGCTGGCAGATGACAGTGTCATGACAAACAGTAGTGTCTCAATTCGAAGAACTCTTCCAACTGCAAATGTTCTGATACTGAGTTGTGTGAAAAGCAGAGGGAAGATTAAAGGATGAGACATGAAAAAGACTGATGCAAGGAGAATAGGAAAAATGGGATGAGGCAGATAAGGAATGCACTGGAGGGAGGCTCTGAAGTTGACAGCTGCTTGATACAGTCTGTTTTAATTTCCAAAAAATCTTTGAAGAATGTTATTCAAAGTCTTTGAGTAAACTGGGCCATAGCTGGAAAACATACAGTGCTTGCATGGATTGTTTAAAAGCCGGGAAGCAGAGGGTAACTGAGGAGAGAGAGGCAGATGCTGGACTTTCACAGTGAGTAATGAGATGAATGCCTTGAGCATGGTCATAAGTGATCGTGGAAAGAGGGATAAACAGTGAAGGGATGAAGGTTGCTGTTGACAGGTGGTAGTTCAGAATGGCGAAAAGAAGGGCCCACTGAGGAATTCCAGAACACAGAGACTGCTGGTGAAACTGCCACACTGTTGCCCGGTGTAGAAAAATCTGACTTAGAAATCTGACTTAGTTATGATCTCTGAGCTGAATGTTTCAATTCAGAAATGGGATTTTAGCGCTTTGATATTTGGGTGATAACATCAGCTTACCTGCATGGTTTCAGGGAAGATGAGGACTAGTTTATGAAATAAAAATTTATGAGGTCAAATACCTGCACTTCCTGAGCTAGCGTGTTTTTTCTGAATGTGATTGAAAGCTAGAAGAGTTTCTGGGGGAATTCTTCTCATGTCATTGCTTTTTTTTCTAAGCATTTGCTAATGGCCACTGCTGGAGATGGGACGGATACTTCTTAAAGTTTTTAGGCATGACTTGGTCATAGCCAATTTCATGTCCTCATTTAGGAAAAAAAAAATTAAAATAACTGTAGAAGTCGGTCTCTTTCAGCAAACCTTATCTGTTTCAGCTGCTGTTTCATCTAGCCTGCTGGCTTGGTGAGACCACAGGGTTTGTGTTGTCACTGGTCACACCTTTGCTGAAAGAACTGCCTCTAGTTTTACGGAAAGTGAAGCTGTATKTGATGGGGAGAATGGAGAAAGGAGGTGTTGGTCTCTTCAGGGAGCAATAATGGTTTGTGAATGTGATCACTGTCTGTCACACTTACATAAAAATGCGTGAAAGGCAAGTGAACTGTGCGTCTTGTGTTCTTTTGCACAATGATACTACCAGCCTCCCCTTGAAAAGGTCCTGCATGAAGAACAAGTTAAGAGGAAATGTGTAAGGAAAAAATTGTATATTTTGTGTGGATATAATCTTTTGCAAATCAGAAATAATGCTAATTGTTATGTCACTCAAGAAATACGGAGACATTTAAATGTGAGTTGTAATTGTAGTGTTTTCAGTTTCTATAGGTCTTCAGTCCATGCTATCTTTAGAGAATGGTATCCAAAGGAGACTCTTCGGAATTGTTATATAGGCAGCTTGAATCCATGTGTAAACCTTAAGTCACAAGACAGGCCAACGTGATCTGAATTTTGCGAAACTTAAAATGAGTCAAAAATGTTACTGGAACTCCTCAATTTCTTACTGAATTGTTAGATGTCCTTTGATTTACAGTAGTGCTGCCATTCTTTTGATAGCAAATACTGTATTATTTTTCTGAAATAGATTGACAAGTAGTTGGTTCTCTAGTTTTTCTGCACACTAGGGAATTGAACCTTTTTGATTATGTGCAGTCTCCTAARTACCGTATTGGCACTATAAAGTTGTGGTCCGAAATGAGGATGTCGGATACTTCCTTCCCATGTAATTGTTGGGAAGTAGTTATGACACAGAAAAATGTTTTGATTATAGCTGCATAGAATGTAGGTGTTAAATCCTGAAGTTTAGATTCTAACATGTCTCTTCATATTGACTGTTAATGTCTTGATCTTACTGGGATTGTGTTCTTGTGTTACACACTTTGGACAGATCAAATGCAATTTTCATTTTTTTCTGGAACACATACTTCCAGCACTGACTAAAATTCTCATTGGAACACATTATAAGGAGTTGAACTTCCTGAAAGAAACTCGAATTTGTTTAGGTTACTGGACAGCAGTAAGCTGCTGGTGACTCTAGAGCAGTGGTTTCCATGCTTCCTGGACCAGTGGATTATTCTTGGTACTTGGTGTCTCCTGAACCATTGGACCTAAGATGGCAGTAATGGGACAGTGTTTTCTTGTGTGCAGTACTGTCTCTGACTTCAAGCTACCTGAAACATCTTTTTGGAGACTAGACTCCTAAGTACTGTTTTGCTGGTGGAAAATGTTATCCATCTTCTAAAACATTTGAGAACATAGGTGCTTCATGGTAGGCAAGATTTGCAATAGTCTCGACATATAATGTTTCTAGTTATTGTGTCTGGAATGTGTTTATGATGATACTGAGATACTTAAGAAAATTCTTACTGTTCATGGCATGGAAATTAGTCATGTTAAATAGCTTGGCACCTGGCATCAGAATTTTTTTACAATGTTGCAATTCTCTGGGTATTCTGAGGAACTACTTGGATTGGTTCTGTAAAGTTGGGATTAAGAGTAAATCCACAAAAATGTTTCTTTAGTATTAAAAGAAACTGATTGAGCTATAAGTATCCTCTGTCTGTAATTACATGCTGGAAATGAGTAAACAGTTACAAAAAGGGTTCAGCACCCTTTTTGCTTCAGTTTTTCTCAGGTTATATTTTGATTTTTTACTTAGACAGGACTCATTTTCAATCTGTGATATTAGTACAGTCCTATGATACAAAATGCAACATGGTATTTTGCTGGTACTTAAATTTATGTGAGTAGATCTACTAGTTCTAAACCAGAACAAAGTTTTTCACTATTTCTGTATGCTTTAGAGTGAGAGCTCAAAAAGTGCGTGGGAGATATGCCACTCTTCAGACTGTAGTATGTATTTATCCTATTTCTTAAAGCTGACACGGTTTGTTTCTTTCCTTTTTAGTATTATGGCACTTGCCTGTAGGACTTGTAAGTGAAGTTTAAAGCTGCTGTTCTTACATTTTTGKTTTTTTCCTCTAGGGTTTGAAATCTAGGAGAATGGCAGACATAGACAAGTAAGTAAAATTTGTAGGTTACTGAGGCTCTGACTGTGTCCTGTGCTGTGTTTCAGATGGCTGTGATCTCCAGACACTTGATAGACAGGGTCTAAGTAGTCATCTTAGCATTGTGGCAAGATGTGAGGTTTATAGCATGTGGGAGAAAAGTTTAAATTGCTCATGCCAAATGGGTTTGAGTTCTTAATTGTAAGTAAATCTAAAACTGGACAAGGCACCAGTCAACTCACTATGTTAGTTGGAATTCTGGAGGGGAAAAACCGATGGTACAGCCCATTACTATTGTTTCACTGTGTGTAGCTTTTTTTCTATACTTCAAATGCTCATATTTTGTGGCATTCGAAGTATAGTTCAGGTGAAGCTACCCTCGGTTCTCAAGGCCTGCACATCTTAACAAAGAATGTGTAGAGAAGAAGGAGGCTTTGACTTGTTGATATGAACAGAAGCTGAAGGAATCTTTTTGTAAAAAGGAATCTTCAAAATTCTGGAAAGCTGCTAGTTCTTTAAACTGTTCTGAGATTGTCGAATGTGAAACTTGAATCTTGAATCTATGAAGACAAATTGGCTTGCTTTGGCTATTAAGACTTCTAGTTTGTCATAGGCAACAGTTTGCTTCTATCCACATGATCTCTAACTTGAGCTCTTTAAGCTCATTATAGTATTTTATAAAATTAACTTCTTGACCCTGTTATTGAATATTCCTAATAGCAAAGAACAGTCTGAACTTGATCAACAGGATATGGAAGATGTTGAAGAAGTAGAAGAAGAAGAAACTGGTGAAGATGCCAACAGCAAAGGTAATGTTGAAAACAAGGGTTTCTAAGCGGCTGCATATGCTCTTTCTAATTAATGTGTTAAAAGGATTTTACTGCTTAAAATAATGGAAAATGGTAAAACATAACTACTGATGCACAACTGTATTTAAATTCTGAAGCAAGGACTTTTTTTTCCAGCTGTGTGATTGTTTTTTATTAGTTGTCTGCAGTCACTCATTTTAGTCATGGTTAGTACCAATTCAGGCAGCGCTGTCCACCTGTAAGGATGTATAATTGGAAAAGAAAGGAATATTGTGGGTATGTTACTAGATTCTTTCAAAACTAACAACAGCTGAAAGCTTTTAAAATGTGAAGCTTTGGGTAGACAAAAAATCAGGTGCATATATATGTGTGTCTCATTTTTTTGGTCAGTTGCTTAGTAATTTGCTGCTGAGTTGTTTGATTGTGACCGGAACAAAAATCRTGCTTAGTGTTACCACACTTAAAATCAATAAATCATTCCTTTTTCCCCTCCACAAAAAAAACTGAACATGTATTAGAATACTTGTTTTGTCTGTGCTGAACAGTTTTACTCATGCTATGTAGTTAAAGATTGGGGGCACAGATAGAATCTGAAGAGCAAGTAGCCAAAAGAGAAATAACTAATAATCTCTGCAATAAAATTATTTGGACTGCTGATAGTGCCAAGTCATGTGATTGCTTGAACAGAATAATTACACTAAAGAAAAGTAGGATAATTTTGCTCAAGATGATGTTAGAGGCTTTGCTGTATCTATTGAAAAAAGTGTTTTCAAGACTGGATTGCAAAGTTCTGGGGAACACACTGGTCAGCTGAAGAACAGCTTACAATAATTACATGGTAGGTATTCAGGTGTCCCAAAGGAACCTAGAGATGAATAATGTGTATTTTTAGTGATTAATCCCAGCTATTGTAGATGAGGATCTGTAGATGCTATAGGAATCTTGGTGGGAAATTGGATTTTATAAATCAGAAACATGTTTCRGTAGTAGGGAAACTTGACATAGTGTTAAGCAGTTATTTTGCATCTGTAATTCTTGCTTGTCTAGTTTGCTAGTATTTATTTAATGCAGAATTTTTCCTTAGGTTTTACTGATTTACTTTTTTTAATCTAGCTAATTCAATTTTTAAATATGTCAAAGGTCCTTCTGTGGACACTAAGTAAAGCACTCATGCTTTTAGGAAAAACCTCTTTGAAGAAATAGTGTTCATGGATCCAAGAACTTGCAAAACAGAATATGTGGTCGGATTTCAGTTTGAGGGGATGTGGCTGTTGGCATTGGCRTACCATGTGTATGATGTGTATTTGGTATTAAAGAATAACTGGCAACATACTCAAATGGCACAATTCGGTAGGTTTTCAAGTGTATAGGAAAGACTAATGAATAGTAAGACCAGAGAAAACTAGATACCGTGCCAGGAGGAGTAGTGTTGACTAATGTGAGGTAGTACTTTTAGGAAGTCGTTACAGCTTCTACTGCTAAAATATAAACTTACTGCAATCATTGTGGAGAAACAAGACTGCTTTTTTGGATGTCACTTGAAACATAACTTTTCAGCACGTAATTTTAGTGCTAGAACATAAAAGTGGAAGAGAATATTCACATGTGATTACTGTAGTGAAGGGCATAGAAATGGAAAATGGTGTGCAATTTCTGAGAGCTTTGTGTATCAGGAAGGATTCAAAAGCTTCATTCTAATTTGAAGGTGTCAGAAGAATGCTATATAAACCTAGTATCTTATAAGGAATGCAAAGTACTTGTTTGCCTRTCTGTAGATGTTGGGGATAGGGAGAAGAAGGCAAAACAGCGTCATAAAAACTGATCAAAATTCTTATTTAAAAATATGAAGTTGTGAAATTCGTTTCTGCAGGTTGAGGCACAGATTTTGAGCAGAAGTAAAACGGTTGATGTTAATATGGATGATGAGAACACTTAGGCTAGGAATTTGGTTTTTTAAATGTACTTATACCTTATAGTTTGAAACAAGTGTGCCATTTGGACAAAGTGCTTTCTAAAGATGATATAGATGATAGACTTCAAGGACCTAGTACTGATATTCTGTAGTCAAGAATGTGTCAGACTATTCTAATGAATAATTTATTCTTTTGCAGGAAAAATTAGGTAAACACAGATTTGTAAAGCAGTGTTAAATCCAAGTCTGAAACTGTCTTGTTTCTTTCCGTTTACCTAAAATGGAATGAAAATCCCAATTCTAGTTTTTATTCGCTTCTTAAAGTAAAAGCACAAATTCTTCTACCTTGCCTTTCCTTAATGAATTCAAAATAAAAGCAGTCAAGACAAAACTGTTGCTTTTAGGGTCATCATATAAAACCTTCCCTTTTAACAAAAAAGCTCAGCTTGCTGAATAGTGGCCGTTTTAATCCAGGTGCTACTTCTGTGTTCAGAATAGGATGGATTTGATCCATGCTTCCAAAATGAAGAGGTGTTTGAAATACTTCTTTGCCTATGTTTATTTTTGCAAGTGTATATATAGTAAACTTAATGGTCTTTTGTAGTATTTAAGTAACTTTTCTTTCAAGATTAGTCCAAAAGATATACTTTGCACTTACGTAATTTTCTTTTTTTCATTTAGCTCGGCAGTTGACTGTGCAGATGATGCAAAATCCTCAGATTCTTGCAGCCCTTCAGGAAAGACTTGATGGGCTGGTAGGAACATCTACAGGATATATAGAAAGGTACAGTATTTGTTCAGTATGAGCAGAGTGGTGTAAATGGTTCTTTTGCTTTCTGAACAGTATTGTCTGTAGGATTAATAATCATAAACCACTGTGCTGCCCAGATAGCAGCAAAACTAATATAGTCTGTCTGTAGTGCATCTCAGGATTGCAGTTTTTATTTGGGCTTTTATGAAAAGAATGCTAAAATATTTACAGTGACTGACCCTATCCCCTGCAGTTACAATATGGCGCACTTTGAAAGGATACTTCCCTGCTACTTGGAATGCCTTTTGTAGCTTTGCCTTAACCATGAAACATAAATTATCTTAAGTATGAACAAATACTTGGAGACCTGTTGTCTCTAATGTAGTTATTTTTTGGTTAGAGTGTAACCAGGAGCTAATAAAATTAGGAGTGTTGTATCAGTACTTCATGTGGTCTCCTTATGCACCAAAACTTGCAACAGTCTCTTGCTAAAATTTTCTTTCCTTGATCTGCATTAATAGATAGAATTTTCTGGCTCTCTTATGTAATTTTTGACTGCATATGAACGTTTCACCACATCCACAGGAATTGTAAAGCATACAACTGTCTTGCTGTGATAGGGTCCTACATTGCTATTGACTTGAACTGGGGCAGCTACTGAGTAACAGGCATTGCTGCTGCTGCTAGTCCTACTCATGCCACTTTCCTCTTATAAATGATAGCATGGAAGAAAAGCCCATTTAACTAACAGCCTTCCCTAATAAATACTGGCCCAAGGAAGAGCATGGAGTCAAAGGGTACCCAGGTTCTTCCTCTTCTAGATACTGTATGCTAAAGGCTTTCTATACCCAATATTTTTCTTCTGTTTTTCAACAGATGTTAATTAACCTCTACTAATCTTTCAGGTCCTTGATCTAAGAAGTGAACAAAAGTGCTAACATTGGTTTACATGGCATTCTTCTAGTCAGCTGCTCTCTAAGATACTGTACCATTTCTTCATCAATTCCAAGTACAGTAGTGCATTCTCTATCACAAAAGCATTGCAACTTTGCAATTGTTACCAAATGTTTTCCTAACTTGCAGTACAAAAATAGCTGGAAAATGTGTGTAACTTGTCTGCACTTTCTCAATATATGCATGCTGACTTAACCATGCTTTACGGGTGCCTCTTAATGTGTCTTCCCAAGTATTGTTTTGAGCTTATTTATCTACAGAGTCTAGACACTGAGATGGCACAGAAGTCAGAATGAATCTGGGATCCTAAAAGCCTGTTATGTGGGCTGTTAAGGAACTAGATGCATAAGCTGGTAGGAAACTAAACAGGTTCCAGGAAGACATGTCTGCTCAGGCGATCTGTGAATTGCCTGGCAGCTATCCAATAATTTACCTCTTCACCTGTGCCTGGCCACAATAATTTTAATGAAACTTACTTTTTATAGTATAGAATTTCCCTCAACTACTCACAGGAGGTTTTATTCTTGTGTAATTATAACATTTGCTAGGCTTGTGTTCAGAGCAACAGGTTTTACTTGCTGCTGTTGTGCTTGTGCCGTCCAGTTCATACTTCTTGGTCTGCTTCTCTATTTTGGATTTACTTTGTAAAAGCTGTCTCTTTCATGAAACTACCTTTTGTTTAAGTACAGAGTTTATAAAGGTAGTAGATGTACAAATTGTGAAATTTGAACTAGTTGGCATGGACTGTAACAAAATGTAGCTTTGACACTTGCAAAAGATTCTAGATTCTTTAATAAAGGGGTTAAAATCTTTACTCTGACACACTGGAGTTGGACATGCTGCATGTATGGCACTACCTCTTAGAAATTTCAGTGTTTTTATATTCAGTTGCTAGGACCAATACTCTTAGTCTAAATATATACATGTGGCATTAAGTGGGTGATTGTCGTATGACTTATCTGTGTGGTTATATTAATTTTCTTCCTTAACATCTTTTTCCTGAACTAACTGAACTTGCTACTTAAGTTGCTGTTAGTTCTGATATTGTATTTGAAGATAAAATTACAGCAGATGATTAACTTGACTAACTTCTGAAAAGATGTCAGAGTAACAAGAATGTTATCAACCCTTTATGAACATACATGACTACATTTAAGCTGTTTTGGTAGTTCATGTAGCAGATGTACTTTTGCCCAAATTGGAAGGTTAAGGAAAATCTTGATTTCTTGGTAGTCTGCATATTATCTTAGTAACCAGAAATAGTATATTCGTGTTGAGCATAAAGCCATCAGGGAGAAGGGTTCTGCATTTTAAAGGGAACAAGGATGTTGAAACATGTGCTTGTCCTACCTAATAGAGGTAAGATGGCTTTAACTAATGCAAACTTTCAGTGTTGAACTAAGCTAATGTATTCTTGGTTACTTCCTCTAACCTGAAGCTGGTCCTAACAATTAAAAGCAGTTGTGTACTACTGTGTTCTAAACAATGTGGCCCAACTGCTTAAATAAAATAAATACGGGAAGTTAACACAGTAATCTTCTGTAGCCATATGCTGGGGTTTGGCCCACCTCACAGGCCATGGAGGCTATCAGCAGTCTACCCCATAAATCTCACTAGTAGCCTTGATGTTGGTAACTTTCTGTCCTAACAGTAAGTCTATGTTTGCTTGTTTTACTGAAGTGAAACTAGTATTAAGGAGTTGTAGCTGTCAAGTATTTATAATGAGGATTGCATTAATTGCTTTCCTTTTATACATGTATAATACAGTGACTCATTTAGCAAAACAGTTCTGGCTCATTTTGGGAGTGACAGTTAGTATGTTGGAAGACAGTAGTACCGGCTGCTTTCCTGAGTGAAACAAAGTGAATTTTGAAGATTGGCTTCCTTAGCTAAGTAGTAATTCAATTGTCTTGAACTTTCTTTCATATAACCAAGCCCGTTAGTGATTAGGATGTTTTTAATTCTGCTTAATTATATGAATTTACTATGCTGCTGATTGATAATGTAAAACTCATTTTTAGTATGAAGTTTTATCGCATAAGTTTGTCTCATGATTGATCCAGGTGTTTGGAATACTCTGGTTCTAATTCAGGTTAAGCCTCAGTTAGCACAGGCTAACAGTTTCAATCCGCATGGTACAGTGGGTCATAGTTTTGATTTGTTCAGCTTTCTAAAGCTTAAAGTAGAGTGTAAAATCTGTTTTGATGCAAGTTCATTATTAAGGGGGCTAGTTAAGGAGGGGTCGACATGTGCTTAGCATGCAGTGTTAGTAACGGTTTTGTCACTGAATCTTTCAGCTTGCCTAAAGTTGTTAAGAGACGTGTGAATGCTCTCAAGAATCTTCAAGTTCAGTGTGCACAGATAGAAGCAAAGTTCTATGAGGAGGTTCACGAGCTGGAAAGAAAGTATGCTGCTCTCTATCAGCCTTTATTTGACAAGGTATTTTAATGCTAATCTGATTTGTACTTAGAAGCTTTAGCTAAAACACAAGGGAATATAAACTGAAAGCTTATGCATGTTCTGAATTATTTTGGCCTTGTATGTGTCCATTCAATTCAGCTGACACCATTTTACTATCCATGTGAGTATCAACTAAGATTAAGGGGGGAGAAAGGTTCAGTTTCTTCCATGGTTACCAAATTCACTTCAATATACCAGGCCTCATCTTGTTAATTGAGCAGATGTCAGATGATATGGTAACCTTTCTGGAACTTCGGTGGTGCTTTTAGTGTGTTGAGAGTTGTCTTTTAGGGCCAGAGAAAAAGTTTTGATAAATAATTAATGTATTACTAATTGTGTAACTTTAGGATTAGGAAATTATCGGTTAGGGCATTGCTGGTTGCAATGACTAGGAAATGTGAAAATATTCTCGGTTTAATCTTCCAGCGAAGTGAAATCATCAATGCAATTTATGAACCTACAGAGGAAGAATGTGAATGGAAAGCAGATGTCGAAGAAGAAATTTCAGTGAGTATCATAATCGGTTCTCATTAATATCTCAAGTTTTAGCATGACACAAGATTCAATACAATAACTAAAGTTTAAAAAAAAATTTGGGTGCATAGTGATTGCTTATAATAATAATTCATAATGATTGCTTAAGCATGCATGTGAAATTTAATCTGTACTGGTATCAGGATAAAACTGTTAACAAACCTTGTGGGCACCCTTTTAAAATTAAGAAAAACTAACATTTTTATTCTATCAAGGAGGAAATGAAAGAGAAAGCCAAGCTTGAAGAGGAAAAAAAGGATGAAGAAAAAGAAGACCCTAAAGGAATTCCTGAGTTTTGGCTGACAGTATTCAAGAACGTGGACTTGCTCAGTGATATGGTTCAGGTAGGCGGTGGTCCAGGCTTGTTTGAAGTTGCATTACTACTTAATCCAAGTGCTTTTTTTTAAGAAAGGAGTATAAACAGTACATTACTTCATGTGTCTGTCGGAGAACGAAAATGGAACAAGTACTTGGATGTCATCTCTGGTACTTGATTCAACTGAGAGCACAGAGCAGTCTAAAATACCTTCTTACTGTGCTGTTATTTGTTGAACTTATTTTACCTTACTAATACACTTTCTGTGTTTATAGAAGTATGTGTATGAGATGTGTATTAGATATTTCTAAAAACTACTTAGTGTTAGCATGGATTTAGGTTGTGTACTTGTCCTGGTTTCGGCTGGGGTAGTTAATTTTATTCCACTGCAGTGGAAACTCTGTACGGCCATTGTTGCCATCTGCTGGTCACATTCATGAAAATGTTTCAGTGATGTAAGAAGGTTCTTGTCATATGTAAAACTCATTCTAAATATGGCTCTTTATCTCTGCAAGATCTTAAATCTTTGTACAATTTAATGTTATGAAAATCGAATAAACTGTGTTTTCTTTACAGGAACATGATGAACCTATCCTGAAACACTTAAAAGATATAAAAGTGAAATTTTCAGAAGTTGGACAGCCTATGGTTTGTTTAACCTATTAAATAAGATTACTTTTGTGTTATCTTAAGACTTATTTGTATATTAGTAGTGTGGTCTATGATAGCTAATTGTCTTATGGCAATCATGAGAAACATGCAGCTGCTTCTTGTCTTCTGAAAAACATTACAAGGACTAGTACTAGTCTTGCAGTACCATATGAATGAATAACAGTTATAATTGGATATAATTTCCTTGCCAGAAATCAGCTTGCTGAGTTTTAATGTTTTAAATTTAGAAGTTCTCTCTATATGTTAGCACCAGRAAACCTGTACACTGGGAGATCTTGTGTTATTACTGCAAGGAGTATATTAACTAACAAGATCAACATGGGAAATAAAAACATTTGAAGTTTTATTGTATAAATTGGGCAGCAAATTCCAGAGTAAGTTACGTATGTGCACCATTTCAATTTTGGAGGAGATGGTTATATTCCGTTGCATGTGTATTTTTGGTTTTGAATTTTAGGTATTTAGAAGTTAAAGGTATGTGTTGCTAAATTGCTAAAGTTGTTGCTCTGCAATTCTTTTTAAGAGTTTCACATTAGAATTTCATTTTGAACCAAATGACTACTTCACAAATGAAGTATTGACAAAGACATACAGAATGAGGTCAGAGCCAGATGATTCTGACCCCTTCTCCTTTGATGGACCGGAAATCATGGCTTGTACAGGGTAAGTGCTAAAAAATAACTTTAAGAAGTTTTTTTAGTGTTTTTCAGTAACTTCAATGCGATATATAAGCCTATGTTGTATATTATATAATTTATGTGTATATATAATATGCATATAAATAAAAAAATCTAATCAGTATGTGTCTAGAAATACTGTTCTGCAATCACTAAAGCTGAATTGGAAGGTGGATGGTGTTATCTTTTTGTAGGCCTTGATAGATTTTGTCGAAATTTGTTTGATCACTTCTTTTAATCTTTCTGTATTTCTGACATGCAGCATTTTGGGAAGTCTAGTCCAGTTTTACTTTCTATATTGCAGTTGTCCAGTTTGTTTTATGAGTGTTGAATGTTTGCCTCAAGTGTCTTTCAGTTGATCTATTTGAGAAATGGAGAACAGTTATCTCCTATTAACTCCAGGTTCCTCATGATTTTAAAGAGCTGTCACACTCCTTTCTCCGTGATGTCTTTTGTTCTAAATTAGCTGTTATTCCTCACACTAAATAATCTCTTTATTCTGTACATGTCCCTTTTCTTGTGAACAGAAGGATGAGAGAAACCAGAGTTGTACATAATTAGCCTTACGGGTACATAGGGCTCTATGCATCATGGCCTGTTCAGTTGCTTTCATGTTAATGTCTCTTCAATGTTCTGACTGCTCTTCTGAGTGATAACTAATTTAGAGCCTRTCACTGCAGAGTCAGGGTTGGTTTTATCCATATATTAATCTGCAGTTACTGGCTGACTTCTATTTATCACTTCATTTCCCGGTCACTTAATGTAACATATTTCTGCAAATGTCGTGTAAGATTTAGTCTTAAGTGCTTGAGTAGCTTTGATCAAACTGTTTTGTATTCCTCAGTTTGGATTGGTTTTGAAAAGCATAAATCCAGGTAGAGGTTGCTGTAAGGTGACACTCTGCTGCTGTGACAATGATTTATTCCTAGCCCTTGTTTTGTATCTGAGTGTCACACAAGCCTCTGGGCATGATTTAGCAGGATAGAGTTAAAAAAACACAAACCCGAAGTGCAAAAACACCACAAGCAACTAAAAACCAACCAAAAACTACACAGCTGCTTGATGCATTATTTTAAGGGCTTATGGATTACAATGATAGTGGTGGTAAACCTTGGTATATAACTGAATATGACGTTACTTTATAATGGGTAGGTAGCACTAAAAATGATGTGACACCATTCTTTGATAGGAAACTAGGTAGAACTCGGTAGCAGATGAAAATTAGTATTTCAGAGATTGAGTGGGGAAGGAGAAACTTTTGGATGAAGAAACTTCAATCCTAAAATGAACCTGTTACTTTTGTTCTCAAGAGTATAAACTAATGAAAAGATAGCACTGAATAAATACTACCTTAATATTTTATATTCACTGTATCCCTTGCAGTTGTGATAGTCTCAGTAGACTGTAACAAGGGGAATGGTATTAAGTTGCAGCTGTGTTTTTTTTTTCTTTCCTCTCCAGTTGCCAAATAGACTGGAAAAAAGGAAAGAATGTTACTTTGAAAACTATTAAGAAGAAGCAGAAACATAAGGGTCGYGGAACAGTTAGAACAGTGACAAAAACTGTTTCCAATGACTCCTTCTTCAACTTCTTTAGTCCTCCTGAAGGTAAACTGAACATTAGTTTATCTGCATTAACTTTARATGTAGTATGTACTTCACTCACTTGTTTCTTTTTTTTCTTTTTTTCCTACAGTTCCTGAAAGTGGAGACCTGGTAAGTTGGCTTATTTAAAATCAGGGAGTGGAGGGGAAACACCAGTAGAAGAATTCATGCCTTTATATACAAAGYGTTAGTTGAAATTGTTTGGTGGGAGTTTGTTAAACAGCTTCAGCTCTAGCTGTTTCTGTATTTAACTGAGAATACTTGTGATGACTAGTATGTATTTGAGTTTTCTTTATTAGAAGGAGTATTTGTTGAGTTGGATGGTAGAGTTCAGTTTACTAAACTTTAACAGCTTATCCTTCCTGAAAGCTACCTTGTGAATTGTTAACAGTTGTACAAATTTAGTGATCTTTGTTATTAGCCTTTGGTCTAATGGGTGGTGTAAGTCTCTCCCTTCGGGCATTGTTTGGATGATCTTCTCTAATGGTTACATGTATCTAGTTTGTATTTTATGCTGTTAAAAAATCCCCAAGCTATTAACTCTTGGAGAAAGTAATAAAACAAGAATCGAAACTGCAAGARCCCACTCTTCTGTGTGCTCATTAGTAGAAAACTCTTGTGGCAATAAGCCATGTTTTTGTAAGGAGGAAAAGTACCAAAAACACTTAACAGTGCTGAATGCATCATGCAGCTTGAGTGAGAAATCTGATTAAAGCCTCCAGAAGCATGCTGCTAGAACTCCAGTTGGCATTGTCACCAGAAGCTGTATGTTCATAATACTAGGAAAAAAAAAATCAAGCTTTTTGAATTGAAGATAACTTCTCAGATGGGAGACAGGAGAACACTTGATGTGTAAACAAAAGGAGTGAAAAACCTGGGAGTGGATTGGAGAGCATTTTTAGGTGTTCAAGTACTTCACAATGGCTTGCTTAATGGCAATCATGGAGGTGAAGCACTGTAGGAATCAGAAGTAACTTGTAAAATCTTTAATTAGATAGGCTCACCTGGCTACTGTTTAGTTCTTACGTATATTGTGCATACGAAGTGAAAGTCTATGGGAGGTATCAAACAATTTTTCTACTTAGAACAAAAGCAAGTTGGGGGTGGGGTAAGAATAAAACTTAAATTCCAGAATTTTGTATAATTAAGCTTACTGAAGAAGCAGCCCCCAACTGTGTAATGCAGGTAAGCTGTTTAAAGCGTAAAACTTGACTCCACAATTTCAATTCTGTAAAGCAAGTCCTGAACCAAAAAAAGTCAGCACATGGGGTTTGTATAAATCTGACCACATCAAAAACTGTAGAACTTGTGTTTTTGTGTAAAAGTAATTATCAGCTTATCGTTTAGGAAATAATGTTGTTTTATGCAGGATGATGATGCTGAGGCAATCCTTGCTGCAGACTTTGAAATAGGTCATTTCTTGCGTGAACGTATAGTTCCCCGATCGGTATTGTACTTCACAGGAGAAGCTATTGAAGATGATGATGATGATGTAAGTACAATATTATTTCAAAATGCTAAAAGCTTTGAACTAATGTTGCTTAAAGACTTCGAGTAATTTCTGTCTTTTATAATGTTGGTATCCTTAGAATGGGATGTATGAACATTAGTTTCAGCTGAGCTTCCTAGAGTGTTCAGTAAAGAGCAGCACGAAGGTGTAATTCATCTTTGAAGTAGTGACTTCAGAGTTTTGTGGCAAAAGTAGTGGTAGAAGCTGAACATTTAGAGGATGTGTGAGTTGGATTTTATGTATAAGGCATTCCTAGGGTGGCATACCCAATACTTCAGTAGAACTATAATGAGCTGCCAGAGAACAAATTAGTCTGTCTATCTAGCTGCTCAGCCTGTTCTTTGTGCTTACAGTGATACCGGGCTACCAAGTTCCTTGAGATTCAAGCCTGTTCCTTTCAGGAGGGCACTCTTATTAGAAAATGATAGATAAGCACATTAAAAGCATGTCAAGATATTCAAAGCAAGCTCTGCAAAAGCTTGAATTAAGTGTTTTAAAGGAGCTAAGCTTGAAAAGCAAACCACAAAACCCAGAACTTCATATGGGTGAAATATTCTCTCTCCTCTTTCTCCACACAAACAAGGACAGTTTGATGTTTGATTTGGCTAAGATAAATCCAGCCTTAAAAGTAATTTTTAGAATGTAAAATGGTAGCCCTTAGTCCAAAGCCTTGGCTGGGGTAGGTGGAAGAGAGAGTGACTGACTGTACAGATTGCCTTAGGCTTTGAGACATCCTACTGGCCAGAAGCGTTATCAGTCTGATAAGCTCTTCCAGTGTTGCATGTAAGGAACTTAAGGTAGACAGTTTTCTCTGCCAGAGCATATCTTAAGAGATTGAATGTTGTTCATGCGATACATAAAGCGTTTTTAAATCTGTCAGATGTAGGAAGTTCTCTTAGAGCACAATACAGTGTGGCCTCTGGCATCTGTTTGAGTTATCTGGCTATACTTGAGTCATAAATGGCTGCATTTGTGACGCTATCAAAACCATTTATTTTCTCTCCTAGTATGATGAAGAAGGTGAAGAGGCAGATGATGAGGTAAGTTGACAGATGGCCTTGATTTAAATGGTTTCCCTTTTGTAGTTTATCTGGATTAAGAGTTCCTTTAGGTTTTGAATGCTCTGGATACTAAGTTTAAGTATTACTTATGAATGGAAGATACAACACATCGTTTTGTGGATCTAGGGTGAATATCTAAAAAAAACCCAACAAAACAACAAACCCAAACCAAATGAAGACAACCCTAAGGTGTCTTACAAATTAAGTTGCAACTGATGTCAAAAGATGATGCGCTTTGTGGAGTGCAAACTAATACAATATGCATAACTTAAAGTGGTAATTAATGTATTTAAGAGTAGAATTTTATCTTAATTTTCTTGAAAATGGCTCAAGCTGCTGAATGTGGATAAGCTAGAGAAATATAAACAAGTGTTTTCTTTTAGGAGGGGGAAGAAGAAGCAGATGAAGAAAACGATCCTGATTATGACCCAAAAGTAAGGAATTAAAAAGGATGTTTGAAGTTTGTATATGCATACACACACTTAAAATTTTATGTAGGTTAAATCTTAATTTTTAGTTTAAATTTTTAATCAGTAGTTCCTATGGTGAGTATGTTTTGGCTGAGGCTATTTCAATCCCAGTTCCGACAGACTAATATTGGTAAAGCAACTTTTTTGAAGTTCTTTCTACAAGAGTCATTTTATAAAAGTAACTTTTGGCTTTGAGCACTGAAATCAGTCAGGCTTGGTTTTCTATAAACTTGTCTTGCAGCAAGTTGCTGCTAATGATGAAAATGTGCTATAATGGTTGTAAGGACATGCAGAGAACTAGGTAATCCAGGTTCAGTTTTTGGGAACTTGTCACAAGCTGACTCTAGCACAGATTTTCCCAGCAGAATACAAAACTGAGGCTTTTTCAGGGTAGATAATAGCAAGTCTTTTATTGCTTGAGGTAGCAGAAGTCAAGGTTCAGGAATGCATCTACAGCCAAGTACTAAAATGTGAACAGCCAGGAGAAACTGGCAGCTTTCTTATTTCATGGGAAGGGCAAATGACTGGTCAGGCTCAGTTTGCTGGAAGAATGATTGAGAGCCACTCAATACATAGCTTTCTCCTGGCTGAGGGAAAGGCATGTTTGGCCACCTGAAAGCACCTGATGGTGGTAGGTGAAAGTTGCAGTCATGAAAATGAAGTCTATGTGAACTAAAAAAGTCTGCTGCGAAATGTGTTTGCAATTTCAAATGTGAGGAGGCACCGTGTTTTTCAGTAGGAATGGTTTGAGCTACAATCAAAGTACTATTGAAAGAATTGCATAATCTGAGCATTGTACCTAGAAAGATGTAGGGTATAGAACTATTAATCAAAATGTACCACCTGTTGGTGATGTTTCATCTGCTATAGTGTATTTAAATTAATTCCTATTCAAGAAAGTTTTGGAATCAAAATGAAACAGCTGCAAGATGGGCTTCTTATTTCTACCATTTCAGRTTGCTTTTCTAGGCTAAACAGAACTGAGAAAGGGCAAGACTGTATGCTCAGTTTCAGAGAGAACTGCCAAAGGGCTAGAGACAGTAGTGGTACTATAGTGTATTGACACAAGAATAAATAGTTGTAARCTGATCACCCGCTGAAAGCCAGCTGACTCTATTAAAGCACTGTGGCCCTAGAATAGCTATCCAAGGTGGTAGAGTAAAACTTGCAAGTGAACTCGGCCCCTAAAAAGCCTTTTCCTTAAATTCCCATTTTACTGTGAGATATTTTTGGTTGTCTGTTTCAATATAACAGAAGAAATTTTCCACATTAGAATTTTCTAACAACTGGAATTTATTGCAAAAGATATTTCCAGAGTGTTAAGAACATACCATGATTTGGTCTTTCATTGCATTGCTCTACAGTGGCTTCTGGAGTAAGGCTGTGCCCTTGTTACTGACCACAGGAAGTTTCTTTTGCCTCAAACTGTGTAGAAGGCCTGGATGCTTCTTCTAAGCTGGGTTGTTTGTTACTATGCATAAGTCTCCTCCTCCTTTTTCCAGTTTTAGTGTCTTTCAGAGTATCCAATCACACTTAGTTCTGAGGAGATTTTTGTTCTGGATCATACGCGTATGCACTAACAAAGCCAAAATAAATGCATTGTGGATGTAGCCACATCCAAAGGCAGCAGCACTACTAATACTAGGCCATTAGTTGAAGGGAAAAGATGAAAGAGCTTGAATACTGGAACTTGAGGAAGTATGCTTAGCAATATCAATAGCTCTTTTAAAACAGATATCTGTAAACTGATGTTTCCTTTTTTCTCAACAGAAGGATCAAAACCCAGCAGAATGCAAGCAGCAGTGAAGCAGTGTGTATGTGGCCTTGAGGATTACCTGCACTGTAATAGCCTAAACACAACTATTAGTTACTTACAGCCTTATGTTTTGTATCTTGGTAGAATTAAGTAACCAATTTGTTAAAAAAAGAAATCAAACACATAAGAACCAGTTTAAAATGTAGGTTCAATCTGCCTAGCATTTTAACAGTATAATTTTCTGCCAATATGTAGAATGCAGTAAATCCCCTAAAGCATGAATGTTAATTCATTGCTACATAGTTTGGTTCTTGTGAAGTCTTTGTCATGTAGCTATTAGACTGCAGCTGTAAAGATTATCAGAACTGTTAACTGAGACCAATATTTGTTTAGAGAAAACTCTCCTGGAGAACCAACCAAAGTATTTTTCAGCCCAGTAGTCTGAACGGGTTTAAGTCTGCTTGCACTAGCTGTGCCTTCATTACTTTGTTATAGAAATGGCAGTGACTTGTACTAACTAGGAGATGATGCATTTTGAATTTGACTACTTGAGAAGACTAGTATAACTTGTTTAATTTCCAACGAGACCACATTAAACATTCATAACTGTCAGCTTGTTTATGCTATGGGTTTTGTATTTTATGTGACATAGTGATCTACAAAAGAAACCTAGTCATCATATTAAGGTTATTGTTTACCACTGGGGTGTGAATAAAACCTAGTATTTTCAGAAGTTAGTCTTGTTTTATTATGATGTGTGTATCTGCATGTATAAACTGATAAGGCATATCTTTCATGCTGCAGTTCACTTTTTACTAGAAACAGAAGTTGAGAGTTGCTGAAAAGTAAATTATATAGCATTTGAAAAACAAACACAATAGTTTGGAAAGTTTGATCCATACTTTCCATTTGCCGTGTGATACTTGTGAATCTGAGCTAGATGTTYCAGTGATTGGTTGACACTGCCATTTTGGAGAAGACAAGTTTTTAGAAGTGGGGCTAGATCTGATAAAGGACTTCGGTATTGCCGTGCCTGACTCTAAGGCATTGGTTATTGGTATGAAATCTGGAGCCAAGAAAGATGCCTTGGATTCCCAGTCTGTGCAGACACAGCTAGGTTGTCCTGAACAAAATCTGCCCTGCAGCCTAAGGGAGTGCTAGAACACTTAGCTGTTCAAGCATCTACAGAGGAGGAAACAAACCCCAAGGAATTCCTCTCTTGGACCACCTAATGTTATGTTCACTACACTTATATTTGCACATTCTGGTCCATATTGGACCAAACTTYGGACCAATATGGACAAACCATACTTTGTCCATATTGGCTGTTCATTGTCAGTTGAAACATACTTTCTCATACTAACCTTGCCTTTAGCCTAGCAGTAGAGATGCTCTTGAGATGTGGATTTGAATGCATTCAGCTTGAAGAGACTATACTGATGTCTTCCATTTGAGTTTTCTCAGTTAGTAATATGCTACTGTACTCTGTGCAGTCTTGTTCTTCACATAACTATAGAAGTTCTGATCTTTTAAGCAAGTACCCAGATAACTTTTTGAGGGATGGGAAGGTCCTTGTAGGGTTGGAAAGAAATGCCCAGCCTAGCCATGGATCTATTTCTGCAGTAGCTACTTTTTTTTTTCTTTATTTTTTTTCTTGCCACTGACTTAGCCATAAAGGATTAAAGGTTTGAAAAGAGCAGGGCAAGCAGGAGGCAACAGCCACATGAGGATGGGGCTGGTGGAAGCGTTCCTCTAGCATGTCTCTTGCTTGGAGGGTAAGTAATACAGAATGAGACTTATCCCAAGTGCCCTTCTGAATCCTCAGCCCCCTGAGAGGAAGGTGGTCTAGTGTGCTCTGACTAAACTGATTTTTTTTTTATTATTTTTTTTTTAGTTCCTTGAAGGCTTAAATACCACACTGCTTCATTTCAGAATCCCTGTCAGGCTTCATCTTTCTCCTCTCCAGATATTTATGGATTTGGGAGAAGGAGCTCTTGTTATCTATAGCTGTATATAAAACAGTACTGTGAAAGCTGTGCTCTTAGGTGTTTTTTAGGTAACCCATAGATCATAGCATAGAAAAATACCGTAATAAAAGTTAACATCACACTGTCCAGTAGCTGTGTGTTAAAGTAGATATCGTTGTGTTCTTGTGAATGACATAAATCCYGGCAGAATATGCTTATCCTTTGAGGCACTGACCCTGCCAGGTGTTCGCGTATCACTTGGTCTCTTCTCTGAACGTCTCCCAGGATTAAGTTTAAACTTAAACTTCAGGGCATGCAGAGACCAAACTGATGGTATGTTATGAGCTTGAGCAGTTATTAATATGGGCCTTAGGGGTTTGTACTTTTGGACATGAGAAGTATCTGAAGTCCTTACTTAGATCTAACCCATTTTTACTAACAGCATCTGGCAACTGTATTTTAAAAAGAGAAAGCACTGTTAAAAGTTGTCCGATGAATTTCAGAAGTCACTGTTCTTAAATTTGGCTTGTGTTTTGATTGCTTTCTCATTTAATATCTTCATATCATACAATGGGATATAATATTTGAAAAGGGGAGTTGGTAGATACCAAAGCTTGCCTGCAGCCTGCAAAATCCAGAGCCATGAATCCATCTCTGGCGACAGATTTTGGTAAGCTTCTCTCTCGATTGACTTGCTAGTTCTAAATCAGTGGTTCTTGTACTCTCCAGACTGCAGCAAAAGGAAGGATATGATCATACAAATTGAGGTGCCAGTTCTTATGGCATCAGTTAAATAAAAACTATTTTGGTGCTTAACATAGCTTTGTGATCAATGATACTCTTGTTTAGCAGTTCTGAAAGGCAGTATGTAGCAGGAACGTTGAACTTTCAACATTGATTGGAATATTGTGACTCAGTCTTCACTTCTCATGGATTTATACCAGCTGTAGAGAAAATGTTCATTTAGTATTTAAGGAAGGTAAGTTACCTTGTTGTTAAGTTCAGGCTAGGAAAACATGTCACTGAAATAGGATTTCTTGGTCAGTTGTTGCAATACTGCACCAAAATTTAAGATCTATGTAAATGATTTCTTCTGTCCAGTTTTGGTTGCGGTGTTGAAAGGAGAATTATCTTAGGGGAAAAATGGAGGGTTGGTGAGGAAAGAGGTAGGAGAATTAACTGAGACTTTGGATAAGAGGGAAGGGTGCTCAGAGCTTATGCTTGAGGGAGAGGGGTGCTTCTTGGTAATTGTACACTTTCAGCAAATGTAGGTTAGATTACATTGGCACTAAACTTTTCCTGTCTGGTATAATATTGTTAATGGTAAAAAAAATAGTTTAAAACAGTATCCTGAAATAAAGTAGTAGACCATATTTAAGCTTAGCATTCTTAAGTTTTACTTTCTGGAGAAGGGTAATGTCAGGTGCAGTTAGAAATGTTACCTTGGATTATTTAAACATCGGGCATATCAACACTTCTTACCAATATTGCCTATAGCTAACTAGCTTCATAAGCTCAGATTCTTAGTTGGATTCTTGGAACTGGTGTTTCCCAAACAGATACTGTAATTTTGACATGTTTTCACTTGTTAAATGAAAAAAAAAAAACAAACCACCAGCAGAATATAGAAAACTGCAGGAATCAAATGTGTTCACCTCTGCCTTCAAGCTGGTACTTAAACTTTCCCTGTATTTTAAGGCCCCTTGTTGTAGACTTGATTCAGAAATTGATAGGGAACTTACACACAAATGGATGATAGCTTGTCTGCCAGAGATTTCCTATTTCCAAATGTGTCTGTGCATCAGTTGTTCCTCAAATGCCTTGTGTTGGGGAGGATGATTGTGCTGTGGCATTCTCAGTGGCRTGAGGAAACAAGACGCTAAACTTGTCAGTACAAAGGGGACAGTCTGATAATGAAGGCATTTCTGTATGTAAGAGCCTTGTTGGCCTGCTGGGTTGGGGCTAGAGCTGCACAGATGTTGGAGTGGGTAGACTTCCTCCTTCATTCTGTGCAGATGTAGCCTCCTCCAATCCAAGACTTGTTGCTACCACACCTTCAGTTTCATTTCGTAATAACTGCTCGGTTCTGTTTGAGATGCACTGGTTCCCTGCAAGTTTTCAAGAGGGTGTTGAAGGTAATGACTTTTAATTGCTAATGCTTACCTAAAGTGAACAGAAATTCATCTACTGGAAATAGTAAGTCTTATTTCTGTACACTATCAAGAGGAGTTTGAAGTTTGTCTACATGGCATGTTGGACAAGATTTGTCTCATCACTCTRTATCCTCCTGTTACACCTCTGCGCAGACCTAGTAGTCTTCCACAGGTGGCCTATGTCTCAGCTTTTGTATGAAAATTAGAGCAAGTAAAACAGACAAGGTGGAGCACACCAAGCAAAAGATAAGCTATTCCACATTTGGGTCGTCTTGGTGTGTGCTAGAAGTGGGTGTGCAAGGAGTGGTGGCGGGGTGTGTGGCAGAAGAGCTCTTGTTTTCACAGCTATCTGACTGAAGTGTGCTGAGTTGGCAAAAATTGTTGTCTTCACAGCTGCAGAGGGGGCTTAGCTATCGCACTTAGCTGTTGTGAGCTGTGTTTCTGTGTGCCCAAGTGTTGCCAGTATCCACCCAAAMTTACGTTTACCCTGCAGCTGATGAGAAGCAGTCAATATGTGCTRAACTCACAGCATATTTTACTCAGCACTAGGTGATCAAATCTAAGAAACATCGGGTCATTTAAACCCTCTTACAGGCTGGCTTTGCTCTACAATGTGCGCTTAAGCACTTTTTAATATTTTAGAAGACAGCTATCTCTGAAATGCAAGGGACTTTGGAAAAGCCAGGCTGGAGCAGCTGCAATGCCAATAGTCTGTGCATTGCATGCAGTTTCTTCATTTTGTACTGCCATGGGTTTTAAGGAATGCTAAGGCCTGGGGAAATGTGGTTGATAGTTATGGTAAATCTTTCATCTATTTATGTCTGGTTTACTGTGAGGTGTATACAGGTTATCTGTGAGATGGAATTTGTAAAAGGAAAAGTCTGCTCCCCAGATCTCAGGTTTAGTGCTTCAGTGTTTGATCAGCAGCAAGTTCCAGTGAAATTACTGGGAGATAGTAAAGGTCAAGAAAATACTTTAAGAAATAAGCACTTACTGTCTAATTAATCACATCTTGCAACACATCTGTTTGTCACGTATTTCTCAACCCTTGACCGCGTGTTTTCCTCAYTTTCTTCTGTCTAGCGATGACCAGCTCATACTTCTTTTGGGTTTCCCTCTTAACCCTTTTTCTGTTTTAGCCACTTCTCAGTAATGGAAGAAATGATGATGTTTAAGGGTTGTCACTCAGGATAGGATTAGCATCCCTTTGAAACTAATAGTTGATAGTTGGTATCAAGCTACTGTCTGCAGATTCATTACCCAGGAGAACACTAGTAAAATTACGGGCTTTTTAGTCTTTCAAGGTGGCTTCCCAAAACAATGTTTAACTTGCCTCAGGGTTTAAAAAGAACACTTTAATTACTCTTAAAAATTGCCCTTTAAGGTTACACATACAAAATTTCAACTACTTGAGCCTAAGTTAGGGAGCTTATGATATAGGAGACCAATGTATTTAACAACCAAACATCTCCGTTACCAGTATCAACTTTGAACATGAAAAGGAAAAATTCAATAAGGAATAAATGGATCTTGGATGTAGAGACTTTCAAGGATCAGATTCAGTGTTTTTTCAGGTTGTAGTACTTCAGACTTGACAGTAGGAGGCATCTGCACATCAGATTTCAGGAGGAACAGCTGCAGAACCTGCATAGTGTTTAGTGAAACTTCAATAAAGGTAGCAGACATGGTACATTTAATATAATTGCAGTGGTTTAAATATATATTTAAAGAAAAGTCAAGTAAAATCTCAGTGGGATAATGTAGTGTGCTTAACTGTGTTGAATGTGTTTTTTCAAAATACTAATGTAAAAAATGTTTCTGGAAGTTCAGTTTTGACTTCCATCTAGGAAAATTAAGCTTATTATCCTTTACTGGCAAATTCTGCACAATTAAATTGGGATATCTTGTTCTTTTACCATGCAACTGTCAGTATTTCATCTTACCCTAGACTTCTAGGTTTTGACTGATCTGGTGATTGTGGTCAAATGTAGTGTATTTTAAATGGCTGTTAATATTTGTTGGCTTACAGGGTACGAGTTTAAATAGATGTTTTGCATGTTTACTTCTGATCACATGCTTAGGTGAATTTCGCTGGGAATAAACAGTTGCTGTTGTGAGTCTATACATTAGCAGAGTATGTCCATCAGTGTTCAGAGTTGGGTTAAAAGTCTGACATTCAACACTTCAGAGAACTTTATGCCATGGAAGGCTGAAGTAGAATGAATTTAGTCCCTTTCTCCTGATATTTGATAAAAATTTTGGCCCTCCACATTAGTCTCACTTTTTGCCTTTGGTTAATTACAAATTACTGTCAGTACTGAGAACAAGCAAAAAAGCTCACATTAAAATATATAGATATAGATTATGTGTTAATGTCCTTAAGTGTTACAGTGTAGTGTTCGGGGGGGGGGAAGTTCTTGGATGCTTGTTACAGAATAACTTGTGGGACTCCTAGGTCTAAGGCTAGTTTCCACGCTACTGGTTAGTGCATTTACTTGGAATCAAATGGCTATTCACTTACGGCAATGTAGCAGCAGCCAAAACTGTGCAGGGGAATTACTAGAAATGGGTCTTCTGTAGGTTTAGTTCAATGTCCTATGCCTTACATAAACTCAGTATTTTAATTGTTTGGTATAGATGAATACATTTTAACCAGTTTATGTTTTAGTTTGACAATTTCAAAATTAAGTCTCTGCTCATGTGGCACACTTAATCAGGAGCAAAGAAGTAAATGCAAAACGTGTGAGGTAAAAGGCAGGAGATTCTCTTACCTCGTTCACGCTGTGTGTGAGGCTCCTTRTATGTGCATCAGCAGCTGAAGATGCAGGTATTTGTGCTGGGGAATCTAGGTTCAAATGGCAATGAACTGCAGATTGAGACAATCGCGAATGGTGTTCAGATCTTTTGGAAACTAGCATGTGCCTCTGTTAAAATAGGTGTCAGGTGGTTGTGAGAATGAACTGTATCTTATAGTGTATATATTAAGCTCTAAGGAGAAAGGACTATTCTTTAGATAAATGGATGTTTAAGATATTAATCTCCTTTTTTTTGTTCAGTTCATGGCTAGCAAGTTACCTTTGTTACTGATTTGAGTGTCTTCCAGTTGCCTCAGGAAAGGTAAAACAGCTAAATAATTTTTTAATTGCCTTTGCTGAGAGGTAAACAATTAAGGTAGTAATTTATCAAAATTAACTTTGAACTTCAAGAGTAAAAGATTATAAGAGGAAATCCTTTTTAAAATGTTATCACAGATAAACTCCATTAAAGCTATCATTAGTATTGATTCTTTTTTTTTTTAATGTGCTCCCACTGACCTGTGCTACAGCATGACCTGCTTCCTAGCTGCCAAGACTACTGTGAGGAGAGTTTTTTTTTTATGGCCATGTTAAATACATGTTTAAAAAAAMCAATGCTCTCAAACATAGTATGACATTTCCAGCATACATTTACATTGGCACTGTCAGCCAAATTCAGCTGTGGGCTTTTGATTTATATCTAATACATCAAAGGACTTTAAAATACATAGTTCAATATTAACCTTAGGTCACTTTACTTTTCTACTCAAATAAATGAATTCAAAAGCTAACCTCAGGGGAGAACMCAAACAATAAGCAAATGTGTAGCAACAAAGCAGAATAACAAGAAAAATGGTCCTAGCTGTTGGCTAGTTTGTTTGGGGTTCTTTTTCCTAGTCTACTTTTAAAATTTCCAAGTAGTGAGGTTATAGTGTTTCCTTTGGGAAGTGGTATGGATACGTGCTTTCTTCAGACATTACTCAACTGCTGCAGACAGTCAAGATGTATTTTAAACATACAGCAGAAGCTGCTTCTCCCCAGCACAGTCGAGAGCAATGCTAAAGCATAGGGATAAAGCTGTTGTGTCAGGCTCTCTCCTTTGTTTAATGGAGCAATGACCGTTTAAATATCAGGGTGTTGCTGAAAATTGGCACCGGTTTCATTGGACTTGAATGAAGAACACACAGAAGGGGGCCCTTTGCTGCTGTTCCCCGCGGGAAGGCTGAGGAAATTTGTTCCAAACCATAGTGCGGGAATACCGCGGCGAAGGCAAATGAGCGCTGTGGAGCACTGGCACTGCCCCCCGCACCCCTGTGTTAGCCTGCCGGCAGTCAGGCACCGCGGGGACGCCCTTCCCGCCGCACCTTCGGGGTCTGCCGTGGCGCGTCAGGAGGAGGGGTGGGCGCGGGGGGCTGCAGGCCGGCGGTGCTGACCCTGCTGCAACCCCCCCCCCCCCCGCCGAGGGGCGGCCGGGCCGGGCCGGGCGAGCCGCCGCCGGGGAGCGCAGCCCCCAGCTCCGCGGGCGGCCCCGGGCCGGTCCGGGCGGGGCAGCCGCTCCGCGCCGTCGGCGGCGCCGGGCTTCCCCGCTGCCGGCGGGAGGAGCCGCCTTTTCCGCTGGGTGTCACTGGGGGGTGGGAAAGGCGCCTTCAAAAGCCGAGGGGAGGGAAAAGCCCGCCGCCACAGCCGCCCGCACCGGCACCGCGCCCGCCGCAGCCCGCCACGCCGCGGCAGCCGCTCCGCTTCCTGCGGGCCGGGGCGCTCCCGGCCCTCCGCCTCGGAGCCGGCGCGGGGCGGCGAGTCATCGGCTGGTGCCGGCTGCCCCCCGACCCCAGCCCCTGCGGGCGGAGGCTCCCGGCGCCGCCGGCCCATGCTAGAAGGATGCTGGAGAGCGGCTGCAAGGCGGTGAAGGAGGGCGTGCTGGAGAAGAGGAGCGACGGGCTCCTGCAGCTCTGGAAGAAGAAGCGTTGCATCCTCACCGAGGAGGGGCTGCTCCTCATCCCCCCCAAGCAGCCGCCGCCGCCGCAGCAGCAGCCGCAGCCGCCACCGCCGCTGCCGGCCGAGCCGGCGGCCAAGATCAAGGAGCTTCACTTCTCCAACATGAAGACGGTGGACTGCGTGGAGCGGAAGGGCAAGTACGTGTACTTCACGGTGGTGATGGCCGAGGGGAAGGAGATCGACTTTCGGTGCGCGCAGGAGCAGGGCTGGAACGCGGCGATCACGCTGCAGATGGTGCAGTACAAGAACCGCCAGGCCATCCTCGCCGTCCGCTCCACCCGCCAGAAGCAGCAGCACCTGGCGCAGCCCCACGGCCCGCGCCTCCGCAGCGCCTCCAATTCCGCCTAGCGCAGGTAGGGCCCCCCCGGCACCGCCCCGGCCCCCGGCCCCCGCTCCGCTCCGGCCTCCCGGGCGGCCGAGCCGAGCTCCCCCGCCCGGCGCCGGTCCCGCGGGTGCCCCGGGCTGGAGGCGGCCCCGCAGCGCGGCTCCCGGCGGGGAAAACCTGCTCCGGGCGCTCCTCCTTCCACTCACCGGCTGCCCTTTCTGCTGTGCTGTCTTACTGCAGGTTAAGTTAACGAAGCGCTTCGGGGAAGCGGGACTGAGCGCGTTCGTTGTGGACGTACCTCAGTTGATCAAAAACTGGGCAAACGCCAGAGATGCAGGTAGACTGGAGAGAAGCGGCTCAACAACCTGAACCCCAGCTAGCTGCTGCTGCTGCTTTGCCGCCCTCGGTGCCGAGAAGCATTTCAAATCTATTATTTATGAACCTTGGAAAGGATCCTTTGGCGTGACGGGACTTCTAGGAGACATGATGTACTGTAACTTTATTTTAATGTATTTTGTTTTATTTATTAGGGTTGTTTGGTTTTTCTTTGTTTTTGTTTTTGTTTTTTTTTTTAAAGGCTCGTTTGCAAGACGTTTCTGAATGTAGGCCGTATCCAAAAAGCAAAGGAAAAAACGACGTGTACGTTACCTCCCTAAAGGAACTAAAAAGTTCTGGGTAGCTCRGCCACGAGCAATTTGACAAAAGAGTTTTTCATTTTTACCCGAAATATGCTGTATTACACTAACATGGAAAATGTGATGTGTGGTTTGGAATTTGGCTGAAACCCATACTGCATACCAAAACTCTTCTCTCTAATGAGAATAATAATTATAATCTGGGTTTTAAATGATATTATTTTAAAATATTATGCGTGGTAGAAGATGATAAAATTTATTCATGCGTGGTTATTCAAAAAAATAATGTTGATTGTCATTCTGAGATTAAAACCCACCTGTTTAATGTGTGAGCGGAGGGGAATCTGACCAACTTCTTTTGTGGTACAGGAACCGCAGCTGGATTCCAGTTACCCATTTGCTGTGCTTGCTCCTAGGCTGGAGAGGCAGAGCTGAGAAGCGCTTACGAGCGTTTCTTACTGTCCAAGTTCAGGGCTCTCTCTGCACGGTCAGTTTGTAAGCGGGCTGGGCTCTCGACCTGCGTTGAATTTTCATGGYGGTTTTAAATGTCTTGCATTAAAGTAGCCCCTAGTTTAAAATCCATCTTATCTATGTCTTCGTGTGCAAACGGATTATTTTRGTCACAGTTTTCATAAGCTGAAAGTTGCTCTGTAGCTGAGATAAACTAGATTAATTTTGGTGTTTAGCACTGTCAGATGTTGAGAGAGGCGCGCGATCTCGCCTCTAAAAACGCTGACGGAGCCATGGAGTTGGAAAACAAAGGGCTAATTGCACAGCTGGTGTGTCTTCCTCTGCCTCTTCGGGGTCCGTGGGAGTTTTGCTGTCCATGCTGGTGAGAGCGGGTTGCAGAGGAGGGAGCCAGGCGCGGGCCGGTGGGCTTTCTAGGACAGGGCCCTTCAGGCGATGGGTGTTTTCACGTCGTGTCCCGCTACAGCGCGGGCTCTGGTTTAAATTGAGTGGGGAGGTTGCAAGCGGGATACAGCAATGAGGCCCGTTACCTCTGGTTCAAGGTAAAAAGTTGCAGCYGCGGAGCTGTTTATTTTAACTAGTGTGGTGAGGAAAACGGCTTCTGGCCTCTTTACAAGTTACATGAATGTAACCAAAATCTTTTAAAGCCACACATCCAGGACTTTTCCGTTTGTGTAACTGAGGCGTAGCTTGATTGCAAAAGCCCGCATTCTTGGTTCAAGCTGTTTCTGTAAGTGTTTAATTAAAAGACTGAAGTGACACTCAAAGGAAGATCTCAGAATTGGCTACTGCACGTTACAGTCCCTTCCTCTGCACCCTAAGCTAAGCTCAGTCCTKTAAGGAATAAGTTGAGATCTCTTTTAGCCCTCCTTTTCTGTTCCTTGCCCCCAGGTGTCAGGGTCACATATCTAGACATGCAAAACACGTCATGGTGCAGAATTAAAGCCCGGACCTCGGCGGTCCTCTGCGGTTACTCCCGAGCGCTTCTTTCCGACCTGGCCCTTGACAAGGTTGCGTGATGAACTTGGGGTGGTAGATTACAGCTGTCCTAACAAAGTTATTACTTTGAGACTAATTGAAATTGAAGGTGCCCTGCATCTTCTAGGATTAGATTCGCTGTCTTGGCAGTCATAATAGCCGATTTCCACATCCCTGTACATCTGCCATTATCATTCTGCTAATGCTTGGATGTTAGAACTGCAAGGGGATTCTCTAATGAGCTAGTCAAAGATTCACAAAATAGACTGTAATTTGTAATTTGGCTCCTCTCTTTAGAGTTATTAATTACCGTTTACTGAGTAACTAATCCACCTTTTCAGATATACAGACATATCGCTGATATCTCACCTACTAAAATATGTTTCAGCCTACTGAAAGATAAATGTAAGTGATGAAAATTAATTTCTATGTGATYGGAGATACACGCATTTCTCTAGGAGAGGCAGATATTCCTGTCCTCAGTGGATACAAGCCCCTGAATGCCACAAAAGTATGGATCTGGTCTAAAGCTGAAATTTTACTGCTCTTCTGGAAGTACTTGTACTTTGGAAAATGAAAAATGACAATTTTAGTGCTATAACTGACGTTAAGGTTTGAGAAAACAGCTTTCATTTTGAATTTGCTGCTCTTTTTCACCGGTTCAATGTCAATTTCCCACTTTCACCTTATGTTTCTTGTTTTAAGTTKGTCTGAAGGATGCTCTCAAAACCATTTGGACTCATGTAGTTCACCAACAAACTTTTGCTGGTTGTCATTGCCTGCTGTGTTACCTTTTAAAAAATGTTGGTGTCGGCCAAACCCTTAATGTGAGAGATGGTCACGTCACAAAATCCACCTTGAGCTGTTCCTGTGCCTGCAGCCTGAGTTGGTGGGATGTAAGGATCAAACCTCCCCTTTGTGCCTCCAGACTGTCTCTTGGAAACTGAATGGGAACAAATTGGCGGGGGTCCCCTGGGGACAGTCAGACCATGTGGCTCAYACCATGTCAGTACAAATAAGGCGAAATTGTCTGATGTGGACAATCCGACAACTTTCTCACGCTCTAAATTCCACGGGCTTTTTTTGACTGATAGTAATTTTAGACCAAGAAATTGTTTGATGTTATAAATGAGGTAGTTCTGGGCTTTATTTTGGCTTGCCTCTCTACTACTGACTGCAGAGTCTTCATTGGAGCTACTTGGTTAAATGCTGTCTGTCACTGCCTTGTAAGCAACGGCTATGAAAGTAGGTCCAGCAGATCATGCGCCATCTTACTGGAGCTTTGCAAGAAAAGAAATCAGGTTGTCCTTCCCCTTAAAAAAAAAAAAAAAAAGCAAACAGTATAGGGCTGAAGTAAATTCATTAGAGAATAAACGAAAATGCCAGTAAAACACACACAGGCAAATGCTTGGTATAGGTAGCAAAAGTGTGGACAGTCAGTTCATAAAGAGGTCAAAATTACATGTCTTAATTGAAAAAAAAAAAAAAAGGCGATTAAGGGGCAGATTCAGCAAGAAAATTCAAGCTGTGGTGACCAAGAAAATTTAGAAATTGGTGAAAGGAAGAGCAAGTGGATGTTGCCTCTCTGACATCCTGAAGCAATTCCTCATTTTTAAGGTTCATGATATGCAAATGCCAGCTTCTGAATTATAGCTGCAGTGATGTACCAAATGTTTTCTAGCATATCCTATTGTGAGCAGAAATATCAGTGTCGTCAAAAAAAAATTGTCTGTAAATATGACTCATAAATGATTTCTGAGAGATGTGATTTATTTTTCATATTTTTCAAGATGCATTCCATTTCAAATAAAGAGGTATCTATTGAAAGAGCTCTAGATATGTTGGAGGAACGGTTGTTTGGTGGGCTATCTGTTATGATTAAAGCCTGATCTAAACTTTTCCAATGTCTTAAGCTCAATCTAAGGGCCTAAGAGGGATACTTTGAATATCTGTAGATCCCTTCCGAAGGAAAGACCTAACTGATCTTTATACATAGCAGAATTACGAGACTCAGTTTTGCCTTTTGCTTTGTGTGATGTGTGAGCACCCATACAGAGCCCCACTAATTTCAGTAATACTCTGCTTGGCGTCGCAGTCCAYGTACAACAGATCTTTGGGACACAGACTTCAGGCTTGTAATCTTTACCCACGAATGCCTCGCTCTGTGTGACGTTTAAGAATCTAAAATGAAGCATTAAATGTGCCTTGTTGCTCTTTTTTATGTATCTGAAGCACTGTGGTTGATATTCAAGTAACCTGAAAGTAGTCCAGAACGAACACTTCCACCATTCAGCATATCCTCCGACCCSTTCTCTTCTAGCTTCGTGGGAAAAGAAATGAGGTATGACAAGAAAAATGTGCGATGGCTTCTGCTGCTTTGGGGTCTCTGCAGAACTGCAGCTGTTCGGAYGCCTTGAACTCCCCTGAGGTGTATTTCGATTGCAGCAGGTCCTCAATTTTAAGCACCTTCCAACAGTGTATTAACTTTAGTGGCACAGTGTGCATTGACCTAGACTTATTGGTGCTGTTTGCCTTCGCTGGAGAGGTGTCAGTAACCTCTTCCATAAGAAGGCTGTTGCTGTAGCAAGTACAAGTTCTCTTTTCAATAGTAAACATCCAAAATTTAGGCATTTGAACTTAATATTTGATACACAAACAATGGCTTAAAAAGCTGACCTCTYACAAGCACTGGTCATTGGCAGTTTTGAAAAGCCAGTTAAGCATCTGTGGATGTATTGTCTATTTAAGGGCCCACCATTGCTTACAGCTTTTACAGATGTCCCTTATGAGCTTTTAATAACAGTGATAAATAAGTATCTCTGTAAGGGCATAAATGTAGTAGAACAAGAATTTAATAATTTGTTGTTGTTTCTGCTCCTGCATCAATGGTGATACTTTTATAAARGTGCATCAAAAACGTGTTTCTCTGCTTTAAGTCTTGAGTAGGAGGAAATAAAATAAAGCTGCTCACATATTCATGGTACATAGGAAATGGTCCTAGAAACTGGGCCATTATTTTCCTAGTGGGGAATATTGTCTTAATAGGATTTTTCTCAAAAGTTTTCTCTGATCCAAAGTAGGGTAGGAAGAACGCTGAAACTCGGGAATCAGTGGGAGGTACAGAGATAAAATCTGGGCCCGATTCAAAAGCCWTCGAAATCAACAGGAATTTTTCCAGACTAAGACAGATTTTGACCTTTTGCAAAAATGGTGGCTGCTTCTYTCTTTCTGTTTAGAAAACCCAGGAACGAAACCCCAGAAGCAAGATCTTTGCCCATAATCTGTGCCAGTAGTGATGGTGTGGTGATTAGGATAAGACCGACATTCTGGTCTTTCATCTTTTCCAATGAAATGAGGGTGAGAGGAGATGGAATAATGCCTATGTTTTCCGAGCAAAATAAAATATGAGAGATGACCATTTTAAATGTCTTCCTTCCCTTCTGAAATGAAATCTAGACCAGAATGGTTTCTTGCAATTTAATTGAATTCACAGCACAGCTGAAATGGAACAATTTTCTTTGTAATTGAACCCAAATCAGAACTAAAACAAAGTCTTTACTTCCTTGACTGCCTGTTTCAAAGCAGGAATTTCTTAGTCCTTCCTAGAAAGTACCTAAATTACTTCCCTCACGTAATTTTTCTTTTTTTAATCAGCTGTTGTGAAGACTGTCAACCTAAGTCTTTTAAAAAAAGCTTATTTCTAATTTATGAAGTCATAAACAGTATTATGGGTGTTTGTGATAACGTCTTTTCTGTTTTTCCACTGGGGGATTTTTGATGTGTGAGGTAAGGACCCTGGAAACACCGCCCAGCTGCTACCTGCTGCTCACAGCGTCGCTTCGTGCCTTCCRTGCTGAAGATGGGCAGAGCAAAAGACTTTGGTCACTACTTTGGTCCTGCTACGAGCCGAACACCTTCAAGGCGTCCTGACTCCCGAAGGACTTGGGAGCTGCTTGGGACCTCACGATGGGGCTCAGTTACTCGTGGGGTCTTGGCCTAATGCTACACACTGAATTTACAAGGAAAGGAGCATCAGCTCCTTGGTGAGGATCTGGGAGATGAGGTTGTATTGCTAGCTGGCACCCAGGTGAAGCTCGTGCTCTGCGTCAACAGCCTGGTTTGATTGCAGCACCTACAAGTTTTCCTTAAGAGACTTTGTAGGCAAAGCCAGAGGTGAGGCTTCTATACTTAAGTGCTTGGTATTTTTYTGTTTTGTCTAGGTTCTTAGAAAAACATCAAAGCAGAGGCATTTACCCCAGTATAGACTAATTGCAGCCACTTTAAATTGGCCAATTTTACAGCCCTTCCAAGTCATTCTGCTACATGTCTCTAGTGATGCCAGCTGCCAGTGCAGGGGAAATGGTTGTTTGGATGGGGGTTTGATTTACCTTTTGTGTAAAATGGTGCTATGACAACAGTGGATTTTGCATAAACAAAATTTTTATTGACCGTACTTCATAATCTTTGTCTTGCAATAGTTTGTAACCAGCCATAGTAGATTAACCGAACCAGTAAATATGTATAGAATGACTAACCATTACAATGAAGCATACAGCACTCTGTGGTCAGYAGAATATTATAAATGAGACAATCTACCCCACGTTTTGTAAGGCTTCCAGYGAGATGAGGAAATCACTGCTTTTGTTTTTAAGATCTTGTCAGTGTTTTGTAAATATTTCTGATATTTATGACTGTACATATGGTTTTGATTATAACTTGCAAGAGAATTGGGTCATATACTGTTTAGGAGGAGATTATTTAATGAACTGTAATTTTTGTTGGGTTTTGTCGCTCAGCATTAGGGATCTTTTGCACCTACTGCCGTTTACAAAGGTAAAAGTACGGCATGTAGTAACAGCAGCGAACCTGYGACTCCCTCGGAGGATAAATCCAGCCTGTTCTTGGCTTGGGTGCCAGAGCCAGGGTCCTCTGAGGGAACGGCTCTCCTTCATGTTGCTGTGTGCTTTGGACCTGGGCCTGGGGACGATAACTCCCTGTACCGGCGATAGCACCTCTCTGCAAGGCTCTCAGCCCACTTGTATATCATATCTCTCTTTTGGAGGAGAGGAAACTCGGGACCGGAGAGCCTGTGCCGCCTGCCCAAGGTCGTGCCTTGGGAGACRGAGAGCAGCGTTCCATCCGTAGGCAGGGTCCCTGTCCCTGCGTGGGAAACGCTGCCTCTCGCAGCAGAGGCTACTTTGTTTTCTGTGCTTGGTAGGGACCTTCCTTAAAGCCAACTGCAAATGCAGCGTCCAAGCCCTCCGCCGGTGCCACAGGTCCTTGGATGGAGACCCAAATGACTGACTGCCCTGCCAGGTAGGTTCCAGCCTTAAAAAAATCATCRTGGTGCAGCCACTTGCCCGGTGGAGATAAGAGCAAGACAAAACACTTAGGTTTCACATGGGATTTAGCAGAGCCTTTGGATGACTTCAGATTATTAAATCAGCTTCTGGTTATTCCCAGCACTAGGCGTTGTGCAAACAGCATACTAGGAGCAAAGGGATCTGCGAGTTGTTACCCATTTCCGGAGCGATTAAGCTCCTCTATTTACTGCGGATTACAAGGACGAAGAGAGGTTATCAGCCCCATAATAACTTGAAAGGACTGTATAGATATGAATCCAACGTTAAGGCAGCTTTTCCAGCCTGCTAACTGCCTTAACTAAAACACACAAAGGAAAAAAAAAAAAAAAAAAGAGGGGAAAAGTTTTCTTCTCTCTACCATTCTGCTATCACTTGACCATTTCACTCAGAAATAAGGAGTTTTGAGACAAATCCTTTTAGCCGGAAACACTTATCCCAATCTGTTTTTCTACCAGAAAAAAAACTGATTGATGCACAAAGCTGTAGTAGCTCATAGACAGCTGGCTTATCCTAACCCACTGCCGGAGGGTGATGTAGCTGTGTGCGTCTATCATTGTGGGCTTTCGCAACAGCCCCTTAAACCGTCTGTGGAGCTGAAAACTCCTCCATGCCCTTTCCTGTGCCAGCAGTTACTGCAATATGCAGATGACCTTGCTAGGAGCTTTTCTTGTACGCAGACGAACATGAGAGAAATTACTCCGTTCTTTTAAATCAGCCTTGAAGTGGAAAAGCTATTTCTTTATTGGCTTTTTTGGGGGCTGTCACTACTCTTAGCCATTCATAGTGGTGCCTCCAGCTGAGTTRGATGTGTACTGGCTGCTTTTTTCATTTTTATCACGGATTGTTAATATTTCCTGTTCCACTAAGCCACGTTTCCCTGGTACTCATTCCTAGTGCTTGGCTCCTAAACAAAGTCACAGCTCTTGTCACAAGGCAGCGGGCTGCATACTTATCCTTCATGCAAGTGATGACTGAGGGCTCAGCAGTAGGGAAGTAACGCTGACAGCTCCGCTCCTGGACGGCAGATTGTCAGCATTCCTCACCAGGGCACCCAGCCGGCCTGGGAAAAGGCTGCCGTTTCGGGAGGGGGGCTCTAAAATAGACCGACTGCCCCTCCAGAGCTGAGGAAGATGGAGAGGGATGGTCAGCAGATCTCTTTCTGAGCAGAGGTGGAGTCAGACCTATGAAGCTGCAGAGCTCAAAGCGACTGCTACGGTTCTGCAGGCACAAGCTGAGTGGTCGGGTGCAAAGACAGGGGGCATCTGATGGCTGAGAGGGCAGTAAAACATAAAATTATGATAATTATAACAATAAGCCATTTTTTTCCCCCCATTCTTGTTGTTGGAGAAAAGACAGTAGCTTGCATAAAAGGTAGGATGACAGCTTGCTGGATGGATGCGTCTGGGATGAAACAGATCATTTCTGCAGCTAATCCGTGGGCYGAGTCCTGTGTTTAAGAATTAGCCCAGAGCCAGTTGAGAGCAGCAGCTGCAAAGGAGCGCTTAGCTGCTGCCCCAGGGAAGCTGCTACAATCGCTCCCAAACAATTTGGAAATTGTTCCTCTGTGTTTTCCTGAGGGCTTAAGCGGTTCGCAGTCATGGCCCGCAGACGTCTTGCGTTGTGAAACTGCAGCCATGGGGCGATCAGCTCCCTGGCCCCCCCCCCTCCCCATCATCCTTAGTCATCTGGGAGGGAGGCCGAGGAGGGGCTCCCCAGGGCAGGAGGTGCCTCCCGGGGTGACTCGGGGCAGGCAGCCGGGAGGGCTCGGGGCTCGCCTCTGGCCAGCTGGTGCCGGTTACGTCCGATCAGAAAAGCCTTCCTGGTCCACTCCCACTCCGAAGGTCTCTGTGCACGCRGAAGAGGAATGGGTTCTGTTGTAAATGGTCATGAAGGTGCTCGCCAGCCCTCCGGGGATGTGCCGTGCYGCTGCCTCGCTGGTGGCTTCGCCAGCGCTGCCATTCCTTGCTGCAGTTGTGCGAGTGCTTACACCGAGGACGAGCAGCTGGACGAGGGCGGGCTTCTCCAGAAAGCTTAACGGGGGTCTTCAAAACATCCTCAGCCCTGCAGTTCTGTTGTTGATAACCTCGGAAACAGCTCCGCTGACCTGTCTTGAACTGGGACTGGGGGCAAGGTGTTCTGAGCTGGACGTGCTTTGGTTCTACCTCGGGAACAGAGGTCCCCTTGCCGGGTGTCCTGCTAGCCAGCCCAGATGCCAGAGTGTAGCGCCCATGCTTGGCACCTTTATTTGAAGAGTTGGGGTCTTTTTTTCTTCCTAGGTTTTCCCTAATTCTGCATTTCAGCCACAGAGCCACCTACCAAAAGGTATTTTCTTTTCCCAAAGGTAATTCTAAACAATTTGGTCATTTTCCTGTTAGCTGAAAATCTGCAGCAATCTCTCTTGCTGCTGAAGCTCAGCGAGCAAGGGTAAGTGCTTATGCAGGTAGCCTTAATGTAGCATTTAATTGTTGTTCTGGGCAATGGCAGGGCTCTAACACAATGCAAAGCTTGCGTAAAAGGAAAGTTTATATATATCTGCAAAGCTGGCATGGCTATGAAGATCATKTTGCTGGCTTTGATTTCCTAATATTTTAATTTAACTGAATCCGAGAGGATTTAATGGTTAATTTTCAGAGCATTCATTTAAGGATTTTTTTTCAATGCATTCTCTCAAAATGAAGTCAAAACCTTAAATTAAGCTGAGTTCGGGAGAAGTAATTTAGTTTTGCTGAGCTCTGGATATGCTTAGTCTTTCTCCAGCCCTCTTTTCCCTTCCTCATCTCTGAGTTTAGCACGCAGCATTTAGTGGGAGAGGTTTGCAAACCACGATGCCAGCAGCTGTTCCGCCATCCATTTTGTGTGCCTCACGGATGAGGCTAGTGCCTTGTAAAGATACAGTAGCCCTTGAGCAGCCACAGGTATGTCCTCTGCTCGGTCTGTAAGGAGCCATCATCTATTAGGTTTACCCTTGTAAAATGAAACTCCGGCATAGCTGGGGCTTGCCCTTAATTCAGCTGTCACAGCCTGCCCTGAACTGGCCCAGGGGTACTTGGTAGGCAAAGCCCTACAATGGCAATCCTGCACCGATGTCCTTCGGGGGTGTCTTTTTTTATTACGACACCTCTGCAGTCATTGAAAAACATCCGCAGACGTGAAGGAGATGGGACTGTGCTTCCCCTCTCACAGCTGCTAACGTTGCTTCCTGCGTGTGATTGATTAAGGTAAAATCTGGTTTGCCTTTGCCACCGTCATTGCTGTCTTTCTGCTGCAGGCAAGAGTGAGTTAAGGTGCCCTGAAAGCAAGGACAAATCTAAAAGCACAGTTTATTTGTTTGATACTCTTAACAGGTCTTCCAATCTTATGCCTTGTGGCCTTTCTTTAACCTTGACTTTATTCAGCTGCTGTAAAATCCAGTAGCTCCCTGACCTGCAGCCTGGGAGAGGCAGGCTCAGGGTGGCAAGGTTTGTATGTACCAATTGGAAAAGAAAAATGCTTTTATAACCTAAAGAATTTCCAGTTCATGGAGAAAAGCGTGTCAGAAGGCTGGGACCTTGCTCAGCGCAATGCTTATGCAGGTGCCCAACTCCTAAAAGCATGGCTTATCTCTGGAGCTGGCAGGGTTAGCCCAGGTTTAGGGGCCTTCATGAGTCACACCCCTGTTCCTGTCACAAAGGCACCAGGATACAGCTGTTTTCAGCTCCCAGATGTTGACTACATGACACCAGAAAGCTGTCGCTGCATTTCACTGCTGTTGGTCTATTTAACAGTGTTGCTATAGATGGTACAATGTCAGTGGGCTAAATAGCTCAGAACTGCAGTTAGCTATTTTAATTGCTGTGCACTCCCAGCCCATAAAAATCCTCAGCTTTTACGAACCCTGTTGCTGTTCTCCCTTCACATCCTTTGATGGCTTTTTGAAGAGGAAAGCTCAATTTTTGTATACTTCCCCTCCCTCTTCCAAGAAACCTTGTTCTTAAGTTTGTCAGCAGCTTCAAAGAGATCTCCAGCCCCCAGGTTTGCACGCCACCTACTCAGGGTGTTCAAATCCTTCATGTTCACAGACGTGTGCGGAAGTGAAGTGCCAGGAACAAAGAAAAACTAGTCTGTTGAGCAGCCAGAGATGTTCCATAACTGCCCACCCTCGAGAAACTGTCATATTCCTACATCCTGCAGCTCAGGATGCGGGGAGCGTTTGTTACTAGATTTTTTCATATCTGAGGATTGCAAAGCTCTGGGGTCTGCTCTGCTTGCAAAGTTAAAGCCGGTAGGTCTGTGTGCATGGAGGCGTGCACAGAAGAGCAAATGTGTGCAGCCCCAGGGGGGGTCATGGGAGYGGTGGGGCATTGAAGGCTCCCTGGCAGGTACCAGCGCCCAGGTGCCCACGAAGGAGGTGAGTCCCTGATGGAGACATTGAAAAATAGCTCAGATTCCTCCTCTGTGGTCCCCTGGCATCCTGCAAGGCTTTTCTGCAGAGGATGGATTTGCTGCTGGCGGTCGATATGCATGTCAATGGCAAGYCAACAGTGGAGGAGGCTGCGTAATTCACAGCCCTTCCTCTGATTAACTGGGTGGCCTCCTTGGCAATATGATCTCCTAGTCATGCAGGCTGCTGCAGAGGGAAGGGTATGCTATACCTTAACATTTGCCCTCCAGCCTGAGCGTTACCCAGTGGCACGTGGAGAGGCTCGGTCCTTCAGTGGGAGCGACGCATTGGTGAAATGGCTTAAGAAGCACGGTGACCTCAAAAGTGGTGGCTCCATGTAAAGGTCTCGAGGCTACGGGACACCAGGGCCTCTCCCTGCCCCTCCCTGGTCTTGTAATCAGATATCACACAGATAATCCCAGGGAGTCTTTCCGATAGACTTCAAAACACGCTTCAAAACATGCTGGCGGAGGCTTTAGCAAAGACCAGACCTGGCTTTCCTCGGCTAAGTGTCACCCAATCTCATGGAGACCACTTCCACCTGGAGCCAACATGCTCCTGGTGCTTCTGGTGCAGCCGCCTTTGCCACAGTAACAGCACGGCAAATGTATTTCCAAATATTTAGAAGGAACAGCTATAGCAAACCACCAGGGCATTCAGGAAAATAAAGCTCTGGAGGTGAAATTATTGCACTGCTGAAGTCTGTGACAAGACTTCAGTGACTTCAGTGAAGAGCTTGTCCCTTTAGAAAGTCTGGGATGAAAATAGGAAGCTTGAGGTCCTATTCAATTGCCAATATGAAAAAAAAACAATTAAAAAAACTCAGTTGCATTTGTCACAATTTGTTTTAGCTGCTTGGTTAATGGGAAAAGGAGAGGCAGGCACCAAAAAGGAAAAACATCAGATACTCAGGTATTCATCGTCTAATACACTGATTTCTGAAAATCAAGTCTTGTACCCAGAAGAAGGTGCAGAGCCCACTTTGGAAGCTCCAGTGCTTGTTCAGATATTGAAGAAAGAGCTTGTTTGACACGTGGTCCCCAGTTGTGTACRCTGGAAGGGACATCAGGCCTAGGCTCGAGTCTGTAGCAGCCATTTCAACACAGCTCCACTTTCCTGATTGTCTTTGTGAATTCAAAATTGGTCAGTGGTAACAGAATAGGCATTGCTCATTAATGATTAAATTCTGCCATCTTTCTCATTACTTTCATTTCTCAGCAGGAGGAATAACCATTGGCCTCTTCTCAATAACATCGTAGAAATTGCTGTTAACAGAGTTTTATGAGTTGTTTCTCATGCTACTGATAATAAAAATGTGAGAAAAACAAGTGTGGCAGCATCAGATAGCATCCTAGGAGAGAGCACGTACCGAAGGGAACGGGCAGTCTGCAACCACAGACCCTGGCTGCTCCCGCTCAAGTGAAAACTGTGCCAATCCTGATGTGCCCACACCTGCTCAAAATTTGCCCTGAGGGTGGGAATTGGCTCCCCAGCCTCCTGACTGCAGCATAGCTTCGTCCCTGCTCAAGCCTGTTTGCTTTTGTGTTGCGAAGCTGCCACGCACCCGTGCAGCAGCATGCGTGCAGGAGCGAAGCCCAGGGCTGCCCTCGACAGCCCCTCGGGGGAAGGCACACATGGCTGTCCCACGCGCCATGTCCAAAGGGGCCTGTTTGTCCCTGCCTGGGCTTCCCAGGCTCCCGGTACCCCGGCTCCAGCCCCGCTGGCCTCCCTCCCTCGCACGGCGGGCATCAACGGGGCCGGGTGCCGCCCCACCAGCGGGATGCTGCAGGTGGGAACGTGCTTCTCGAGGGCAGCGGAGGGGAAGGTAAACCTCAGTTGTGCTGGCAGAACAGGGTGCTCTATGGCAGCAAGTGGCTGAAATGCTGCTCTCGATCACCGGTTCCCCAGAGTTGCTCTGAAACCTCAAAGCCTGGCTCATCTTGGTGGCTCCGCTCGCTGGCCAACAGTTGCCCAGTAAGTCTTTCCTCTGTGCAGTATAAATAATTACTGACCTGTCTTCTCCTCTGCTGCGGGGCTGGTCGGTCGGGGAGCTGGCTGCCTGGGGTCATGCCAGGGCGATGCTGCGCGGGGGGCTGCCGCCCCGACCCCCGGCACAGCGGTGCCCGCGGCTGCCCACCCCGCCACAGGCTGGCCACAGCTATGTGCCGGAGCTGGGGCCACCCTTAACATCTCAGCTTGAAGAAAATTCCCACCTCTAAAGACTGATGCTTTCCTTACAAGCGTGCCGTTGGCTGTAATAGCCTCTGTCCGCAATCATCGTGTCCAAAGGTGGAGGGTTCATTCTATGTGGTACGTGAAGAGGTGACATTCAGGTCATTCAGGACATTCAGGTACGTGAAGAGGTGACATTCAGTGACGCCAGGTCCTGGTGACATTCCTGCCAGTTTAATTAGCCGTTTCTGGTTATAGCTGTATGAGGCATGCTGCAAGCCCTGGGAATACCGCTCTGCTGGGCGGGGGTCAAGCCCATCAGGCCATGATAAAGACATGGTAAGCCTGGTTAATTTTCATTGCCTTTGTATTCGGACTGAAATAAATTCTTGGACATTTAAACTGGGAAGTTTCAAAGAGAGGTCTGGCTGGAAGCAGTAAGGACCTCCTAGGTCATGAGGGTGGTTCACAAGGGAGACAAAGAGGAATCTGTCCTTCCCCCTCGCATTTGCCTCCCACCCCTGGAGTATTGGGGCACAGTCCCTCATCACATCATTGTGTCTATGCAGCACGTCGACGTCAGGCTGGTCACCCAGGACTGGGCATCCTATCTCTGGAGGGTGTTGCAAATAATAAAAAACAAATATTATTCTTTAATGACTGCTGATCTGCCACTGTGAATCTCACAGACTGTGTGTGGCCTGAAGGATATTGGTTTTATTAGCTCTAAGTGTGTCTATTTTTCTACGTGATGTGGACTTCATGGTATATGCAAAGAGGAGACCAATGGATTTCATCCAGCCCTGGCCCTTCCCTCTCGGCCTCCCCTGTTCTGACTCACCTTCTCCTTGCCTAATTGTTCTGTTTTGCCCCAGATCTGTTCTTCTGTGAGCGTGCCCGGCTCACAGCAAACAGCTCCACCGTTAGCACAGGCAGGGAAGCGGTTGCGTGATGTTGTTGTCAGTGGATGGTTTATCTACTTGTAATTCCTATGGCTCCAGCTCTGCAAATGCTTATACACAGACCTCATTTTGCAGGGGTGGCAAGGGGAAAGGTCAGTATTTATGAATCATTTCCTCCTGGCTGTGGCAATGAAGTTGGTTTGTGGAGTGAGTCATAGAAGAGCAGCCCAGAGCGGCGACGATCTCCAAGGAAAAGAGACCTTCTGGTCCTAAGTGACCCTTGGATATTGCAGCTAAGTTATCATCATCATTTCACATCCCTGGTGACAAAAATCTGTATTTACTTAAAACTGTAGGTTCTGTAGGTATYGTATACCATGTATGTGAGAACCTGTGCTTCTCCTGGAAGTATTGAAAGGACTCACATGTGTGACTGCCTGGATGGTAAATCAAGTATCGCATAGCGAAAAGATGGAGGGAAGCCTAGCATGCCTTCCTCTGTTAGGAAGATGGGCTTGTGTTTGAAATGCCTGTTTGTTATGGAAAGGGGAAGATTCTCCTAAGGGCAGTAACCTGATAAAACAGAGTASTTGAGCTGGACTGATTACCTCTTAGAACAAAATTTCCATGTGAGTGCAGAAGTGATGCTGCCTCAGGGCTTTGTCTATGTATTAACATCAAGAAGCCAATATGGTACAGCTGTGTTATGAGCTGCACAAACATGGAGTAAGCCCATCCCCACAGTGCAGAGCATAAAAACTAAAAGGACTGAGATGCTGAGAGAGGTGGTATGTGACCCATCTCAACASTTTGAAAGAGCATCAGCAAATTACCACCCAAAGGATGTATCCTCTCACTCAAGAGATCCAGTTTTAGTGCAGGCCTTCAGGGAAAACATTTGATTCCTTGTATTAAGATGTTTTCTAGAAGAGCTGCCCAGCTGCAAGCTCTAAAATGTTCAAAACTTCCTCCAGAGTAGGGCTATTTATTTTCACTGCCCTGTTTCCCCCGTGCTCTCTACTGCTGCCATTAGGACTACTAGGAGCTGCAGTGGTGAGTCAGGCTCCTTCCTCACCGGACCCCTCTGRGGTTTCCAGCGTGCCCCTTCATCCYGGCACACATGCGGCTGGCAGTGCCAGGACAGGTGGAGGGAGCCGGGCTGGGCTTTCTCGAGTGCTCAGCAGGGTCCGGCCACATTTGGCGGAGCAGAGCCTGGCTGGCTCTGGCACTGCCCGTGCTGCGGATGCCTGGTCCTTTTCGGCTGTTGGACATCTGCAAGGGAAGCATGCCCATCCCAACCCCGCCCTGGCGTGGGAGTGCTCCTGCAGAAGCTGGAGTCATATCTCCCCGCTTGTTGAGACGGAGGGCAGAGGTTCGAAGGGCTAAAAGTAGAAGGGGAGCRTGTCGGCTGACGGTGGTTCCTGGGTGAGCCGCTTCCAAATAATATTCTCAGCTGTTTCCCTGACAGGGCATTCATCTGAGCATCATCCCGGAGCTGCACGGGGCTTTCTGCTCAGCTTTCGCTCCACCGCCACGAGGCCATGGCCCTACAGTGGTAATTGTCAGCGTAAGACAGGAAATCAAATTAAAAGGGAGATGACCTACAAGGGGATAACATACAGTGCATTCTCTTTCAGCAGGCAGAAAAGGCAGGCAAGGGGAGGTCTTGCTCCTGGGGCTCGCTCTGAGGCATGGGAGGGCTGGGAGGCCCAGACCTCCTGCCAAGGCTGCTTGCTGTGCTTGCTGCGGTGAACACGAGGGCAACCAGCAGCCCTCTCTCCAGGGCAGAGGCAGTGACAGGCCAAACGGCGCTCTGCCGCTGGCAAAATGCAGCCCTGGCTGCCCTCACACTGTGTAGGAATACATTCCCTGTAGGAATAACTTATCTTTGGCCAAAGCAGCTCAATTTACAGTGACCCTGAGGGCTGCTGGCCAGGGGGAGGACCCCGGCAGCTGAGGGTCTGCACTGGTACCTGTGGGATGCCGCCTGCTGAGCCTGCCTGGGGTCCCACCTGCCCTGGCAGCCAGCGATGCTGGGGCTGCCCGGGAAAGTGGTGTGCTTGTGCGTTACGGCCTTCCCGCTGCAGCCGGGCTTTGCTGGGCGTCTTCTGCAGCATCTCCCTGCGCGGGGCCGGTGCTCGCCRATGCAGCGTGGCCGCAGGGGGAGCTTGGCCGCTGGCAGGCTCCGGCTGGCTGATGTGCAGGCGGTGGTGGGATCCTGCCTGTGGTTGCGGCCAGAGAGGCTGACGGCGTAGCAGGGAGAGGAGGCTTTTTTTAAGAACAGAAAGCACAAAACGAACTACCCACCTGTGGCCTCCTGCGAGCGCAGCGGGCGAGGCAAAAGCGGCTGCCCCAGCTGAGTGAGTCTCGCTGCTGCCYTCCTGATGGTTACTGACGCTTCCTTGTTTTTAAAATAACTGGCAGCATGAAGTCTCAACATTTCACACATCTGAAGGCCAGATAGTTTCCTCTGAAAGCAATCCATAGCCACCTCCGATCACCGCAGAAAGACAAAGGTTGTCTTAATAATGTAACGTCCTGTGCTGGATGCTTTTAATGCTGATGGCTACATCACGATTAGCAAAGAGGCACCCCAAATCGCAAAGGCAATTGTCACATATGCAGGAAGGTATTGTATCCTCAGGGATTTAGAGCTCTGTGGCACAGTATTAACAAATATAATCCCTCCATTCAGTTTAGGACTTTAAGGCTTTCTCATATATCTTCAGTATACTCAGAACAGCTAACTGTAACTCATAGGAAAGGCTTGAAYGTGAAACACATGTTTCAGCAGAGTTTTAAATCTTCACAGTCAACATTTGGCTGGAGACACTTCTTTTTATTTCCTGCAGRAGCTTATCGATACTGTTGTTCAGGTGCACAGTAACACTCCTTTGTGCCTACTGAAAGGCAGCGGGTTTATCTTACTGAGCCAATCAGCAATAATAGAGAATGGGATATAAGATAATTTTGAAGTTTCATAATGCTCTTCCAGGTTAGACCATGCCCGGTTTCTTAACAACGTTCCAATTTTCTGCTAGGTACCCAYAAGTCACTAACATGAATTGACTGTACTTCAAAAATCCTTCCACGTTTTAATTTTTTTCCCCAGTCACAACTATTTGGCATGTTTTTCTTTACATGGCTTGATAGCAAATCCTCTGATTTGGATACAATGTTCAAGACTTTGTACTTTAAATATGTTAATAGCATTAAGGACACACATATATATGGTCATGGTCAGCACTGGCTCATCTTTTCTGTATGATTACTCTTTGGATCAACCATCTTGTGTGTGAGCCAATGATGATTTTTTCAGCTTTCCTTTTTGACTTGTCTTCTTTCTTTGCTTGAAATCTCTTGTCATAAATCTCTTTGGAGAAGGCAGGGTGAAATACTCCACCTGTCTTTAAAACCGCACAGCTCTCGGTGGAGTGTGGTCCCACTCCCGAGTGTAAATTAAGGTAATTCAAGCACTTGGCCTTGGCTGTGGGGAGAGGCAGGAGACAGGGAGACGTGCCCAGGGTGGAAATCCTCTTTGCAAAGGGTTTTGAGCCTTCAGATCCRGCTTTCTTTTAAGTGTGAAGAGCAGGACCCTGCTCCCAGAATTCAGGTGCCATTTTCTGTACTATGCATTTCCCCCGTGAAATGGCTGTTTTTCTTGTCCYCACTTTCCGCCTCCCAACACATTGCCAGAAGAAAGCATGCAGATAAGTGCTCAAGCATTTCCTGAGCTTGTAACCCTGCCTCCTGAGGGACAGTTAATCTGATCCAGTCAAAAGCTTGAGTACCAAGTGTCAATGTGTCTCTTACATACATACTATATGCAATTTTGAATGCTTCTTTACTGCACTGAATAAAACACTTGAAGTGTTCCTCTCTCTGCAACTGCCTGGCAGCAGGGGCATTTTTGCTACAATATAATGTATCACATGTCTAAATACAATAACATTCTACATTATATATAGACTCTGTATATGTGCGTAKACTGTATACACACAACATGTATTTTAAAACTATTAGTAGCTGTTTTCAGCTTTTTTGGGATGAGGGGAGCTCTCATCAGCGATGAGGCTTGTTTGGCTGGAGCAATGGTTTTAAACTTGTGGTCTGTGGGTAATTGAAGGGTCTTCAAAAAGGGAATACAAGAAAAAACAAAAGCCAGTAGGCTTAAAACTCTCTACCCAGAGCTCCGCACATCATAGACTGGAAAAACCTTACAGGACTGAAAGTTGCAAGAGGTCGAAACACCTCTTTCTGTCTGTGGCCTTGTTTCTGTTGCTTTGTAAGTGTCCTTGGTCTATTCAATGAAGTAGTGTCAGGACAACAGATATATGAATATATTTTAAAAGAAGATCCTTCCCAATTATCCTCCTTCTACTAAGCCTTRTCCCAGGGTTGTCACTCCTTTACGTATATTCTGCCTGACCAGTTTCACCCATCCACTTCTATGGAAGCTATTTAGGTTTTCTGTAAGAGAAAAATAAAGACCCAGCTCTTAAGCTGAAGTTGCACCAAGTCTRATCTCCAGCCAGCAAATGTTTTCTTCTTCTTTTAATTTGATATATTTTTTATCCCAGACCAGTATATTGTTTCATTGCACGGAGAAAATGTTAGCCCAGTGGGCTGGTAGAACACCTGTTGCGTAAATCTTGGTGATTTTTATAATGTGAACTCCTGCTGGCAGAGACAGCTGTGTCTCACATTTAAACACAGAGTATAAGGTATCCGAGGAGGAAGGAGAGAAAAAAAAGGCTTAGTATAAGAAAACAATACATCAGTGGCCAGAATCTGTTGTCAAGATTTATAAGCTAAATGAGTTACAGTTGAAGTGGATATTAAAAGAAAGCCATTCTGTTCCTAGAAGACAAAGTGTGTTTTCTCATAGGGGTTCCCAGGGGACTTTGCATTTCTGACAACGGACAGAGTAGACAGMTGGTCCACATAAAAATGTACGTGCTAATTAACCTATCCCTCGCATTACACCTCAAGAATGTTTAACAAGCAGGGACGTTGCTGAGGAATACTGGCAAAATCTGGGGGGCTTCCTTGCACAGCACCAAATTCTTCTAACTTGCTATGCAAGGCCTTAGTCTTGTTGGTTCAGCAAGATCCCTGGCACAAGGAAGGAAAGCAAGGACTGTTGCCTCCATCAGCAGAACTTTGCAAAACTTGGGGTATTTTTTTTCCATTGCAGTTCAGCCTCCTCCTCCTTCTCCCCATCCCAAATGCTGGTGCCCAGTGGCAGGAGCAGAGTCACCAAGCCAGACGTCTGCTGGCCCTCCAGACAGCCCCACTCTGCATGAGTTATCCCCCCAACAAGGGTGCTTGTGGTGGCAGGACCTCATCCCCAGCAATGGTGGCTTGGGGATGCTGGTGTTGGGCACGTGTTGGTCCTCTCTGACAGAAGTGGGATGTAAAGGCTCTCTACACCCACATGTTGGTTCATACCTTGCAAGRCCATGGAGCTGCCACCTTGCCCAGACTCCAGGCAGGAGATAGGGRCAAGACTGCTCAGCCCTGCTGAGGAGTAGATATTTTTGGCACTGTCCACAACAGTATGGTGTGAACTCCATGGGACATCTAAAACTGAGGAACCAAATTTAAGTTGAAAGAGTTAACCCAGCACAGTGAGCTGCTGTCAGAAACAAACACCTTATAGTAAAAACCAACTCTCTGAGCCTGCAGTGGAAATTTTGTCTACGCACAAAGGGGAATTGGGCCTTCAGGGAACAGCCTTACAAGCAAATTAGAATAACACTGTAGGAAGGGTGATGTATGAGAGAGGTCAATGTTTGCAACCAGATCAGGATGGACTTTTTCCTTCRGTGTTTGGTTATTTGTGCTATTGCTTAGATCATGTCAAGTTTACTCAAACATAGTCGTATAGTATTCTCCAAAAAAAAAAGCTTATCCCAAATATTTTAATTCATTTATTTCTCTCATCCGCTTCCCTTTCCTCTTCCATTTCACTATTACAGATGTCAGTTCAACAAATAAAGTATGTGGGCAGAACAATGAAACTATTCTCTTGTAAAAAAGAAGAGATTATTTCATTCTCCTGCTATTAACTTTAAAAGAAAAGGCCTTTTGTACCTTTTATACAAGCGTGTGCAATGATACGATTGTGTACCTCATCTCCTTAACTTCAGAGGAAATGATTCATGAAGGACAGTATCTGGTTGGAAAGACTGTCAGTATACAGTAATATACTGAAATTCCTTTTACCTAGGAACTTCTCTCAAGCAAGAAAAAGTAATTCCTGAGCATAATGCGACACAGGTAACCTGGACTGAGCTGCTTCCCTCCCCCTTCACTCTACTCCAAAATCCTGGCTGTGATGTGAGAGGGTCCAAGGAGATCTCCATCTATTTAGATACATAATCTGCTTTTCCTTAGCTTCCATGTTACATTTTTAATTATGAGGGTAGGGGTATGATGGAAAATGGGGGAAGAAACTGCTAGGATCGGGTGAAGAAAAATATTTTTTTTGAGGGGGGGAAATTAGATGATTTTGAGTTTTGCCTGACATGTACTATCCATCCAGAGAAATAAATAAGAATGAATATCCAGAGAAATTAATAAGAAAATAAATAACTTTTGTAATGTAAACTATTATTTTTGTGTGACAAAAACATTTCTGTTGCTACTGTAAACATTTACTATAAGACCATGTATACCATGGCACTGAAAACATGGGTCGTGTCTTTCTAGTCAGAAGATGCCATGATTTTTTTCATGCCTTGGATTATTTTCTTTCCACTCATGGCATGGGATGTGGACTGCTACGAGTGTTTCAGCATCACTCCGCCTTCCGTGAAGATGCATTTCACACGAGGCCAACTGGGTTTAATGCCAGAACTTTTATGCAGCTTATCAGGACAAGGGCAACAAAATCCTGTTGGATATGGCTTTCACCCTTCCAGTTGTGCATCCCCTCTCCATACACCTCTTGTCTCTGACTACTTTCCCTGCAGGAATTCATACCATATGCTTCGCCAGCCTGGCAATGTGGAAGAGCTGACATGTCTCCAGAGTAAGAGAATTTTAACTTAGCACAGAAATGACTTCTTGGACCTTGTGCTGGTGGCAGGAATAGCTGTGCTGTCAGGATACAGCCCCGTGGAGGGGGAACACGCTCTGGCCCTGTGACTGGGCTGGCAGCACCCCGGGAAGATGTTTGCACCCCAAAACCCTCTTGCCCAGGGAGTCTCATTCAGGGACAGCTGTGAAAACAAGGCAAACCATTTTTTTTTGTTGTCGAGGGAGCAAATTTAAGTTTACATCTGCTAACGAGGGCTGCTCTGCATAACGRGGTGGGCGCGGCAGCTTTGGCTGGCATTTGGACCCCGCTAACGGCTGCGTGGCTCCTGGGCATGAATCACACGGCGCATTGATAAGGACGGACATTACTCATCAGAATACCATGGACCCAATGCGGCAAAAGTGTCGCGGTCTATTTTGAAAACGTTATCTCACGCTCGTTTCCTTGTACATCAGGCATTAGTCTCAACAATAATTCACTAAAATAGTACATTACTTGTTTCTAGGAAGGATCTTCTTCTACTTGCTGTCTCTCAGCTGGGTTTTACTTGTGCACGACCGCCCGTAAGTGGCTACAAAATCGGTATTGAAGGAAGCCGGTTGGTAGCCAGCCTCTGAACACAGAGCTGCTCACCCACCTCCGGCAGCAAGAGCTTGGTCTGCCCTGCCGACACGTCTGCGCGCTCCCTCCTGCGCCTGGCCTTCAAGGGGCTTTAACATTTCCGCCTAGGTTTTATTTGCAGGATGATCTAACTCGCCACAGTTCGTTTCTTCTCTTATATCAGATCTTGGTGCCATTCAGGTCACGACCAGTATTCATATTAGCACAATACTTGGGTTTTAATTAAAAACTGGCCCATGTGACTGATCATAGCTTTGTAAATAATATAATAAGATGAGTAAGGGGAAGGAACAGAACCCACTTTATTTGAGACCAGATTTTGACATCCTTCTGGTGAACAATAATGAAGCCTTTGAATAGTCCTGTTACTTTAATTTTATTTATTTCTGTGGATCTACTTCCAGGGCAAGACTCAGTGCAGCATAATCTGGGCCTTTATGAYTTAATATCTTTTGCTGAAAAGGAAGCTTTACTGCTCCAGCCCTCCAAGTATTTTGAATATTTCATAGCTTGTCTCTGTCCTGATATCTTCCCTTAAAATTTGGCTAGAATTTGGCTGCTAGATCACAAAGCTGGATCTATCATTTTTTAAGCTTTCTCCTGAGTTCTTGAAGAGGTCACTGATTATATATGATGTATCTTCCAGAGACAACCAGTTTTCTGCCATTTTAGAACAATATTTAAGCACATAACTACACCTGCGTTGCAGTCTGATGACCAGTTAGTGTTTAGCTTAGTTATGATCATATCTGAATTTCTTCTGGCCTTTTTGCACTCAGGAAAACACTATCAACACATTAAACATCTCTATGCATTGGGAAATACTGTATATGATTTCCGTTGTGTTGAGTAACTGTGAGCCTCATGTAAAAGTGAATCTGGTATGCCCAAGAATATCATAGTATTTAGCATGGCCTGTGAGAGAACCACTTTATGTTCACTCCTCCTCTGTGTGTGTGTGCAGCCCACAGTGAGCGGGAGGGGGGCTCCTGCCTCAGTGCCGTCCCAGAGGCCAGCGACRGTGCTTTCTGCACAGAGGGAGTGGGGTGACAGCACTTCCAAATGCCCGAACTTTTCATTTCGTTTTTTTTATTATTGTGCATATATTTACCTGCACATGCGCGTATGTGAGTTTCTGAGCCACTTGCTCGCTCCTCAAATAACACTGAGACAGCTGGAGGAATAAAGTGCTAAAGGAAGGGTGGAAGAAACAAGCCTATCTATATTATGCAGTCAGGCTAGAAAGACTCGAGGCATATTAGTGTTTTGTAATATCAGCTGCTTTGATATATTTAGTGCCTCACCATTGTTATGTTCATCCATGTATACGTTTAAACTTGCCTTGGTTCCAAAGTGTGTTGATGCAACCCCATAATCAAGGGAGAAAGGCCCAAAACCTTCAGGGAATGCCTGTAGAGAAAACTCAAGCCATCTTGTAGCAGAGGTGCAAATGTGGCCCCTCCTGCCCCGTGTATCCTACATGTCTTTGCAATGGCACCATGTGACAAAGCCTTTTCTGAAAGGCTCCAGCATGTATGATGGTAGAGGGGAGTTGCAAGTGCCTGAGATCGGACTGCAGCCGAAGAGGAGAAAGCAGAGGCACACCTGAGTGGGCTGGTGGGATGTGGACAAGACAAACAGCAGATACCCAGAAGGAAGAATACGAATGCACGGAGTTGGATCAGAAGACATAGTGAGCTTAGACCCCTGCATACAAACACAGACATATACATGGCCTACTAATACTTATATGAATATACTCTGCTGGAAGTTKTACCCATATTTTATCTCACATCTTATGAAGAAGACTTCCCTCAGCTTTTCAAATTCAAATTCTTTGAGAATGATAGAAAATGCTGAAGTCTTGCAATAAAAAAAGATGTTGGCCAAGCCACACAGGAAGCGTAATTTTATATTAGCATCTGAAACAGCTGAAAAGCTGTAGTCTTAAGAGCTGACCTCAAAAATTATGTGTGGATGTTTGAAGACAAGTGCCAATTCAGTCCTTGCAAGCAGAGAGTTTGCAGGAGAAACTTTTGGCTGTTCTCTGGACTGCTCTGTGTGTTTGGGAAACTGACTCATCTGCTGTCTTTAAGTAAAAGTAAATTCCCTCTTCCCTTGCTTCCTTATAGGAAGGGGACAAAGCCAAGGAACAGCCTGTTGGAAGCCCTGGCTAAAGGCAGGGGGCTTCTGTTTCTATTATTATTCTGTGGAAATACTATGAATTTGGGTTGAAATATAATCAATTAAATCAACAGTATTTATCTTTACTCTTCAGATTTCATTTTCAGTCTTTTCTTTGAATTTTCTTCCCTATTAAATTCCATGGTGGCATGGAAGTTGGAGGGAGTTATCTGTATAAAAAAGTTGAGGGAAGTATTTTTTCAYCCATGTTTATAGACAATGTTTGCTGTTTTAAATCCACTTCACCTTAAACAATGCCATTCTGACCTTATTCTTCCGARGCAGAGGGGTCAGCCTCTCAAGGCTGGATTTGCTTCAGAATAGGCATATGAAGGAAACTTGTTCTTTTGTTTTTCCCAGCTGAAGGGAATCGGTCATTTTTAGTGTTCCTTGACATCTTTTCACCCCTGTTCTCTCAGATACTCCCTGCTTCTTTTCCGCTTCTGCTCTGGTTTCGCATTCATGCCCATAGCAGAAGCACTCAGCAGGCTGCAGAGTATTCAGAAAAAACAGGCAGACTTGATGCTTTCTTAGCCCAAAGAGACATATTCACCCTTGACTGAATCCCATTAGCTTAATGTGTTATGCGCATCAACCTTTGCTATGCTGCCCTGGGTACTTGACACAGTCCATGACACCAAATCCCATTTCTAGAGCTGTAAATGTAAATCGGTGTTCCTGGTGGTCACGTTCCAGTGACATTTGTGTAGATGGACACTACTGTCTGATCTGTATATCTGCTATTGTAAGCCTTTAAATTTTCCAACACAGTAGCTTGCAGGGCCTGAAAAGGAGATTTACTGGGAATTTAAGAAAGCAAGAAAAACTTAGAATGGGCTTATGAAGGAATTAATGTAGTTCATTCTATTCTGTAAGGCAATATATCTGTATAGCTTGTCTATGTATTCTTCTGCTATTGTATGCAATACAAAAGCTATGTACTAATTATATTTGCCATGACTCGGCAGAAGCCATTTTGATCATCACAGGAAGATGATATCTAACTGTCAGCTCACAGCCTGCTTTCTCTTACAGGTAAAAAAAAGTATTTCAGAATTTTTGCCAGTGTAAAAATTAAGTCAGGCTTATGTGAATTGATAAACCTTGCCATCACTTGGTTTTGGTGACAGGGCAAAGCTGAGGTGCAYGGCAGCAGCTGCTGTGTGCTCTCAGGTGGAAATCCAGCCTTGTTTCTGTGCCCCTTTTCCTGAGTCTGGAAGCCCTTCCCTGCTGTGTCCCAACGCCAGTGACCACTGCTATTTCTTTTCTCTCCAGCCTCTCTCTTCTGCTGGATTCTCCTATCCCTGCCACTCCTCTCTTTTTTCAAAGTGAAATAATATTTTTCAAAAATTTTAAGCTGCCAGCATTGCTGGAGGTAATTACCAAGCAGGTCTTTAATCAAGGAAGAGAAGGCACACTAAGATGCAGTGGATGAAAGCTGGAGGTAGACCCATTCAGAGCAGAAATATGGCACACTTGTAACTTTTACTGCCCAGGGACAGGAGCCAGGCATGGGGGAGAGGGGCACCCTGGGGTTCCGCACCCATAGGTCCCCGCTGGTGGCCCTGAGGCACGTGCCATGCCCAGGGATGCACTGCAGAGGGGCTTCTCAGGTCAGCAGGGAGCACAGGAGCTTCACGCTGATACTATATGTACTGCTGGGCATCTCCTAGACTGGTCAGCCGATGAGCTACCCGTGTAAAGCTGAAGTGTGTTCACTACCTTGTACTGAGGACCAGTTGTGAGTTGCTGAGTGCTGTCCTGATTCTGCAGCAGGAACACGCGGGATTTCCCAGGTTTTGGCACTTTCCTCAGTGGAAGCGATAGAGCCTGCAGTGGAGTGCTCACATTCCCAAAAACCGTGCTCTTGCACTAGGTGCCAGGGGGCTCAGGACTTCATTTCCTTCCAGGGAATTAATCCCAAAAGCAAAGCACAGATTGCAACCCCTATCGTAAATTCCTCGGTATTTAAAAAGAAGTTCCTAATTTGGGGACTTGCTACTGTTATTCTTCATCTCAGTTCAGAAGTAATTTTTATGGGGAAATGTTGGAGTCAAATCCTTTCTATTTTTTACTAAATAAGCAATATCAAAGAAAAGAAAGCATGTACCAGGTTGCACAAGCAGGCTGTGTAGCAGACATATGCTTGTATGACAACGCTGTATCTCTCTCTCACATACACACACACACACACTCTCATCGACAGAGTCATTCCTAACCTATTACAGAATGTGTTTGTATGTCAGCTCTTGTATTTTTAGCATTTATGTTTGTGATACTGTTTTTATGTCCTGCTGTGCAAAGGAGACATTATAAAAGCAGCAGACTTTTGGGACTGCAAAAGTATTTCCGTGTCTTCCTTCTCATATGATACTCTGTTTCGAAAATAATGGCAAAGAGATATTTCTTACTTCTCAAACCTACTGTCTGGGTTTTACTGCAAATAGGTAACTTACAGGGAGCAAAGCTAGGACTCTATATACTCCTCCAGACTGCAATTATTTCTTTATAATTAAAAAATCACTCCCTTGCTGTTTCCTTCAGGATAATTATTTAATGTAAATGAGTCCTTCTTGCACAGACACTGCCTCTCTTTCTCAGGCTTTTCATCTTTGCCAGGGCTGATTAAAAAGCCTGTCTATGACTGAGAGCTCGGCTCATGTTTGGGAATAAAACTGAAATCTAATGTTGCAATTGCAGTGGCATAAAGGGCTCCTTTGTGCTCCTCCGCACATGTTTGAATGCCGAAACCTGGCTGCCCTGGAGGCTCACCCCCTCGCGGGTCAGGAGGCCAGGACGTGCCCCTCTCCTGCGGGGGACACGCTGCCACTGCMGGGCACAAGCCCTACGCCACGGCACCGAGAGGTCCAGCCTGCAGCATCCGCCTGGGCTGGCCAACACGTCTCTTATCTAGTTTTCCTACTTGAACAACAAGCTGGAGGAGCTGTTACCTGCTTAATTGTAAAGTTTGGTTTATTCATTTTCCTTGTCTTGATACCAGATTGGTGTTACAAGGGAAACCAGAGAGCTACCCTCAGGCAACATTCGGTAGACACAGCTTACAGTTTAAGGACATTTAAAACACAGACTGTGTAGTGGTGGTGGTTAAATAGCACAGCATCCCCACAGCCTCATGTGTGTTGGATAACGGTGGGTACAAGCATGGTTTCACAAAACCCATCCCTATCCTCTCACCACATTCCCTCCTGCGTGTTACCCCCACTTCCGCGGAACCTCCGGGTTGCCCGTCTTGTAGGCAAGGAGCTTTCTGATTCCCACCCTCCTTCCATGGGTCCATTAAGTTTCCTGCAGATTGCACCACCATTGCCAGGAGCTTGTGAGAGCTGGTTCCCTGGCCTGCCTCCGTCTCCGTTTTGAACCTTTCCGTGTGGGACTGTGCCCATGGGGACTCAGATCCCCATGACCATGGGTGACGAAGAGATGTAAGGGAGGGTGAAGGAATGAGGATTCCTCTGAACCAGGATCCCCAGATTTGGAGACTAACCCTCCAAGCCATTGTACTTCAGGTAGCTCATCACAGGGTAGTCAGATGCCGAACGAGTGTATCAATTAAGAGCTTTGTCCTACTGTCATGGGGAGAGAGTCCTGATGATGCCAGTAGAGGAAGGCTGGACCTTAGTAATGTTGTGACACCCAGAGTGACAGAAATGCAGAGGCAGAGAGAGGTAAACGGACTTTGCCCTCGATGCAACTGGAGTCAAGCCTAGGTTCATATTTTGGGATGTTTTCTTTGAAGTGGGATCGTACTGTTGATAGGTCTCATTCACCCTGCTGTCCTCATCATGTACCAGGTTTCCTGTGGGCACTGTGAACCATTGTCTGTATAGACACATGTAGCAGCATACATCAATGTCATGTGGGAAAGTAGCCCTGTAAAAGAGAGGGACGAAAGAACACTAGTTCTATTTCTCAATGCTCAGACAACAATTACTATGTAGTGACTTCCACTATTAGATTTCATAGGCAAAAAAAAATGCATAAAATAGCTTTTCCTTTTTTTCTGGATTTCCTTGTCACAAAACCTTCTCACTAGGAAATGGAGAGATTTTAACTGTCCTGTGCTGGAGGAGGGTCTCAGAGGGATGCTGTAACGAGAGATCTCTTCTGTGAACAAATGGATGCATTTGGGGAACCTGAACTGTCCTTGCATCAGGACACTTYTACCACGGAGATGAAATTTCTGAAATCATTGAATTTATTATAGGGCATACGTTTGTAATTCAGTAAGCATTTGAACAAAAATTAATTATGCAGGGATCATTTGTAACCCAGTTAATCTTTGGAAGTCTCTCACATTTTACGTAGCCTGTACTCGGGATAAACTCTAATTTAAGTAAATGAAGGTGAAACTACCATAATTACTTCAAATTGGGCCACAGATATTAGCTAATTAGTTGGTATGATGGCTCAAATTCCAAGGCCTTAAAGGACTATGGAGTTTGGAAGGAACTTTAGCAAAATTTAGCCATGTGTTAAGTGCACAGAGAATAAAGCTCACTCCTTGTAATTTTGCTAGGAACATTTTCTCAAATAATTGGGGTTTAGGCAGACAAACGAACAGGAACCACCTCAGTACCACTGTAGGGTCGTCAGCTGAGAAATTCAATCTTCAAAGCCCCTGCTAAAATGCTAATTGATCTTAGAGGTGCCTAAAATTGCAAGGTCCTCAATGGAGTGCCTGCATGCCTGTGTGCCAGCAGGGGCATGTCCCTAGCCAGCTGGACCCAAGCCAACTCTGACCCATGACCTGCCCAGCTGTACTAGTATGATCCTGTGTTGGAGCCACTGAGGCTTCTCATGTCCTTGTGGAACAACAGCTGATGTTGGTCCCTGGAGGGGATGGGGTGAAGAGCTGCCCATTGTTGGGCCATGGTCTTGCTGGGGAGTCTAGCCTGTACTGTCCTGAGCTGGCTTTACCGATGTTCATTCTAGGTACTTCTCCACCTATATATTCATTAAAGATCCTGCTTGCTGATTAGGCTAATGACGTTGCCTGGTCAAATGGACATCTTCAAATTGCGGAATATATTGGTCTTTCTGTAAAACTTACTGTGCCCATTTAAATTGTTGATGTTTCTCTTTATCCCTGGACTTCTCAGCTGCGTTCTACTTCATCAGTGAGTATGCGTGACATGCAGTTGACTCCTGACTGGCAAGGTGTAGGCTGCATAATGCAAACATTGGTGGTGACATATTTGAGATCTGCTTTTTATAAATATTCTTTAAGAGTTTCATAAAACATGAATGTCTAGTGAACATCCCTGTCAGAAAGCAAATTCACCAAGTGTTTGGGGAAGAGAATACGAAGAAGACATAACAGCAAAAATTATTTCAGCTGCTAGCCTGAGTGGAACATTTTGTGTTTTAAAATGTTTTGTGTTTTAATTATCTGCCTGGCTTTTAATCTCTTTTCAGGAGATGACTAGAATTGTAGGCACACCAGCAGATGGGGATTAACTAATTCTGTACGCAGAAGACAGCATCACCTTCTTGCAACTTAGGCTGTCATGCTGTGAACAGTCAGGGTCCAATTTCTCAAGCTGGTAGATAAGTCAATATGCACATATGCTATTGAGTTTCCAAAGCACCTTGAYAGGCTCACTGTCTAAATCCTCTTGGGTTCAGTAAGAGAAAAATCATATGTTCATAAAAGGACTTGCATATCTGTGACTGTCTTCACAAGGGGACTGTCTTCYTTATGGTCTATACACAGTGGTTTTCACTTCACATAATCAAGTTATTTTCTTGCTTAGTTTCTGCCTTGCCTCATCACCTTCCCAGCCCCATCTGCCTAGTGCTCTTGCTTCACAGGAAGGGATGGGAGGGAGTGTTTTCCCCAGGGTCTCTCTATGAGTATTCTAGCTCCAGGGCCAAAAGCTAGGGGTTACCACATCTTTTGACGTTGCTTTCTGAGGCAGAATTTTTTATTAGTTGTTTGATCACACATTTGATTTCATTAGATATTTTTATTAACAGACAAAATATGTCATAGAAACTCTGTGTTAGAAACATTGCTGAAAAATTGCTAATTTCATTAAGTTATCCTCTCCTTTGTCTTTCTAACATCCTTTAGATCACCCTGGGTTCAACAAGACTGCTAATATGCTCTCTGTTTACAGAGAAAATGGAGACGTGGCCCTCCATGCCCCATGGGACAACATGTTCATCCTCGGAAGGGGGTTGTAGCTGTGGCTCAGTGGCTCATGGCGTGCTACATCTGAGAAAGCAGCAGGAGCTGTTCCCTTGCCTTTTAGCATCTTCTCAGGTGTCTGCTTAGAATTCCATTTTGAGGTGCCAAACTCTTCTCGTATGTTATGTGTGAGCATTTGCTCTTAACCTTAGGATGTGGGCTCCCCCTGTAGAGCTGGGCATTTCCTTGCTTGGCACAGGAACACCACATTAAGGTCCTCAAGAGTCTGGCAGGTTTTACTAACAATGAAACTTGATGGAAAATCCCACAAGGTATTTCCACAGCTTCAAGTCCTTAATTAGCTAGCTATAGTTATTGCTCAGGTACAAGGACAGCTTTGCGTATCTTCTCCAAGCTCAGTGACACAACTGCTTAATACAATGCAGCTTCCTAAGTCTTAAGAAGACTTAAAGTATTTCATGCTGTTTTTTTATCTATGGAGGATGGCACTGGGCAAACAGGATAACTGGTGTATATATACATATATAGGGTGTGCTTTGGCAGTCCTCATCCATCATCTTTCCTTGATACTTGGAAATAAGATATTTACACATTTTTTTTAATTTCTACCTTGTATTAGTTAGAGCCATGAAAAAAAAATATGCACTCTTTACTGTGATTTCTTAAAGTGCTGCTCTTGAATTTCCATTGAAGTAACTTTTTCTGTTTGGTTGACTGTTTCTATAAAAACAGATCTGAGGCACAATTGATCAAATGAAAGCTGTTGGAAATGAGCCAGTTTGATTAATTAGTTAGCCATTTCCTAGCAGTGTTTTTAATCTAACAAACACTAGTCAGTCAGTGGCAGAACAGATTGTGGTGTAACTTAATACACGTAATTATACTCTGCATAGATTGTGTTTCTTCAAACAGGCTCCTATTCAAAAATGAAGGCATGTCATAATTGATCAGGTTTTAATCCTTCTGCACTGTGGCCTCATAAATAGACTGTTAGTATACATTTATTACAWCATCTGAGAACACTTCACAAAATCAATTTTAATACTAATTATTTAGGCAGCTCACTAGAAAGAAATCTTCAGGGGGTGATGAATAATATTAATGCAGTCATCAGTTCTGATCGATTCCTTCTTGGCTGACAAAATGAGCTTTAATTTCTAGTAGCCCCAGGCAAAGTCAGGACACTGCAAGTGTTCCCAAAACAGTTAATTTCAGTACTCAGTGATGGATGCTTAGCAGAGGTACCGATGTGGTCTCATTTTGTGCTGGTGTAGCTAGAGAGAGTGAAAAGGGAGGTTTTTATGGATGTTATTGTACCTCCTGAAGAAGTGGCAGCTCTACTGGGTTCAAATGATCTTTCACTTATGCATGGTCTTCCATTTCCTTCACAAAAGCTGAGCTGTGTAAACGCTTTCATAACAGTATGTGCCTCTGCCACTTTCTAGTTCTCCGTTACTACCCAGTGCAAGCCCTGTGCATAGATGAGACCTTCCGGTTCTGCATCCTTCCTGAACCCCGTGCTGGCAGCTCAAATAATGAGGAAGCTATAGAAATGTCTCTGTTCAGTCTTTCCGTCCTAAAGGCTCCCTTCAGACAAACTGCAGAGAATTATATAGGCGAGCAAGTTATCTTTATGAAGCCTGGGTGATGGGGAAGGAGGAGCATGCTACCCTTTTCTCTGGGGCGAGGTTAGCATTTACAGTGGAGGATGCCATTTACTCATGAAGAGAGTGCAGAACACATCAACCTTTAATAAAGACTGATGTGTAGGAGGTAGCTCTCGGTAGGGCAGATCGAGCTGGAAATAGGTTTGTGTCCCGCCCAGCTAGCTTCAGGTGCAAAAAGCCAGTCTGCTGTTTTTCTGCAGGTACCGTGTGTTGAACAGGGACCCTCCCCAGCTGGACCTCAGCCTAAGCAAGGGATGCGCCTCACTGGGCTTTGGATCTGGCTCCACAATGCCAAATTCAGACTTTCCTCTGCTTTCTCACCTTTGATGATTTCATAGCCCTACAGACAGGACCCCCCAAAGTACACTACCTGTCAAGAAAGGAAACATCCCCTCATTCAGGTGTCTTTACTGCAAAGTTCATGATGCCTCTCCCAGTCTTGAGGATTTCCCAGGGGAAGCAGTTGAGGGAGCTAAAAAATTACAGCTGTTCCTCCCCCCTCCTGTTAGCAACGCCAGTGCTAATTGGCATCCCCGTCTTTGCTGGTGAGTGATAGTCACCTGGCTGTGCACCCCAAGAACAGAAGCATCTGCTTCTGTTCCAGGCAACAGGCTCTGCTGCACAGGAGAACATTGTAATAATTTATGTGCATATAAATGAAATGATGCACTTAAAAATCTACCAAAATAAGTGGATTTTTTTTTTCTTCAGAAAAATACATTGTAGATCAAAGCTTAATTAATTTGGGAAATCCTGTGGCTTGCATATGTAGACACATTTAGATGATCATAATAATCCCTTCTGGCCATATAATCTGTGAGTGAGGTTTTCTGCAATACACTACCCTTCCTTGATTATGCAGCTTTTTCAGAAAAGACCTATTATTTTTTTCTTGTAAATAACAACTGGAGGAAGATGGCTTTTGATTTGCACACAAATCAATACTCCCTTCTGATTGAACTCTGCGCTGTGCTGCTGTAATTATATTCATGGATTTTGTGTAGGTGTAAGACAGGAAGCAATTATCAGCTGCAGCCATGAATGAATATAAAAGAAACCTCACTTTTCTTTGGAACCATAACATTAACGACATTCTCTATCTAATGTCAGCCCCTTTCACATGACTTCTGCTAACTGCACTGTTTTTTAACTGAGGAAAAAGTAATAGCAGATAGCTGTGATTAAATAACATCTGCATGAATTTAGGGTGCTGCAGTGTTTGGAGCTTTGCCTTACTGAAAAAGCCAAAGTTTTTAATTTGTATCAAAACAGGTGATGGGTTTTAGTTCAAGTATTTTCTTTTCTATTTAGCTGAAAGTTAATCATGGCTGCAATTCATTTCTTAGTGATTCTCTGCAGTGGCAGGTGTCACAGGAGCATTTAAGGAAAGTGTCATCAAGGCAGTTTCACTGGGAAAAGGCATGGTAAAATAAATGCATAAATAGTCTGCTTAAGGATGGTCTGAATCATTTTAATTACCAGCACTCAGTCATCAATGGGCTCTGGAGGGTTATCATTGTAACACAGGCATTGTTACTGTAAAAAAAAGCTGTCACCTAAACACTAATATGTGATGTCTGACATTGAAATGCATGAGGGTCACCAGGAGGCAATTGCCTACGCCATCTGAAGTCTTAACTTTGTCCCCACGGTGTATCCACCAACAAGTGCTATCCCTACCTCTGCTCAGCCACAGCTGTCCACCTAACAAGAACTAGCAAAGACCAGCTTGAGCACTAGGAAAGATGGTGTTGAATGCTGAAAGGACAAAGAGCCACCAGGGGAGATTTGGGGGAGCATCGTTCCCTTTCAGCTCCTAACTGGAAAACAGGAGGAGAGAAAACTGGGTTAGGCAGGTGGATGGCATCAGCCCTCAAGCTGCAGAGGGTTTGTAGGTGCTTCAGGGACTTTTTTGTAGTGGCAAAGCCGAGTCCCGATATTGCAGGGACAAGGGCTCACCTATTACCACTAGCTGGAGTCCTGGTGTAAATCAGGCCAGCTGGTCACAGCCCCAGACCTGTGCCAGGCCAGGGGATGAAATACCTTAGGCATCACTGAGAGATCCCCTTGGGTTTAGGGGCTCTCCGAGTTCATTGAACTGATTTGCCCCTTCTCTTGTTTCATAAGGTGCTTTTACAATGAAATTTTATCACAGACTTTGTATCACATCACACTTATTGTATCATAGGCTGAAGAGCTTCTATTTRTGGCTGTCCGCTGCTTCCACCTCTTAGAGAGCCACTTCCAACTAGCTTTAAAGCTGATGTGCCTGAAGAGGGATTTTTTTCTTAATGATAGTAATTAACCTTTGAATTGCCAACTTCACCCTTGCTTATTCCTTTCTGCCAATGCATTTTTGTGTGTGTATAGAAATGTCTATCTGTAGAAAATGGGGACCTGTTAATCCATGTATTTGCACTTACTGCATAGCTCATTTAGTAAGGCTAGGTATATGCTTGCCCTGAGGATGCATTAACTTTTTTTTCCCACTTGAGCTGAGATTTTTGCACTATAATCCCAATTCCACACTTAGGTGTCAAAGCAGATTGTCAAAATCTTTATGATAATCTTATTATAATAATAACAACTATAATGTTCACAGATTTCACTAAAAGAACACTGTTGAAAAGCCTGTAATTTATTTAGGGCTTAAATAAAGGCTCAGAAAGCTAACTTCTCCCCCTTTTATAAAGTAATAGCTGTGAAGGGAGAGCTGATTTCTGTAGCAGGCACTTTAATGTCTTCTGCAGAGATCCTATATATGTCTCCGTGCCTAAGGGACAGATCTAACTTACTCTAAAGTCAATGGGCGGCAGCCTGAGCCTCAGAAGTCACCAGTGCTGGAGCTGCTCAGCACTGGAGTGCCCCGTCGTACGAGCATGTTCAGCTCAGACGTGTGCATGTGCGTGTGCTGACATTGCTGTTAGATTTTACAAAGCACATGATATGGAGCTTGATGCTGGCAGAGGGGACTACAGCTGATACCTGAGCTAATGTAAAGCTCAGGTCTTTGTCCTTAAAACAAAGTTAATAAGCTGAATGATTTTGAGGACAGACAAATCAAAATGGTGAGCTTGTACTGACTTGGTGCTTGGCATCCCCCAACCAGACTGGGAAAGCTGTCAGTGCACCATGAAGCCAAGACCAGAGTGGTGGTGGTGGTCTGCAGTTTTCCTAAGCCCCAGAATAGCCRAGCTGGCCTTGGGGACATTGAGCCATGGCCAGTGATGAGGAGGGACCCCTTGATCTTCCAGCAGATTCACAGTGGCTGGGCTGATGGGCACTGCAGAGATATATAAAATGCTGCTGAATCCAGACCAGTCGGGCTGTCACCGTAATAAAACACCTTGGGTCTGTGCTGCTTTAGCTCGGTTGGAGAGCAGCAGAGGCCATGGCTGGGAACCGCTGTGAGCAGATACTGAGAGACACTTTGCATCGCTGTGGATTCCAAAATAACCAGTCTTTTTTTTTACTACAGAGCAGGCAGCAACATTAAAAAAAAAAATAAATACACAAGAAGATAGGATGCTGTTCTGTGAAAACTAATCCCCCCTCAGCCCCTCCTTTGGCTAGCTGGGCTGTTTGCCTTTTTATATTTTGGATTTACGCTGCTGGTGGGAATGTACATTCCTCGTGATTTCAAACAGCTGGATTCTGTATTCGAGAGCTCRGGCTCCCAAAGTTCAAACCAGATTTATGCAAAATTCACATAAACACGAACACAAATAAATAAATAAATAAGAAAGCTTTGAAGCACACCCCATCGCTTTCCAGCCCTTCTCATTGGAGGGGGTTGTGTTGCTTTTTGGTTTCTGGGTATCCCCAGATTAACTGCTGAAAGGCCAGAAAGGCTTGAATGCTGCAGTGTTTGATTTCTGGGAAGGATCCCAACAGCTGGACTCTTCTCCGCAGGATACCATGCCTTGATTTGGAAAGAGCCCCCAGCATTAGGATCCAAAGGGGGCTGGGCAGGAGTGTGTGGGTGTGAGAYGCACATGCACAAACACAGAGGGATACATCAGCTCGTGAGTGCACAGCCTAATAACCGGGGGTTTGCTGGTGGGGTTTTTCTTTCTATCTTTTGGGAAGGGGGAGGGGGAAGGACATATTTCTCCCCCTCACCCTTAGTTCTTGCCTTTCGTCATTCATTGCAATCTCGAGCTTCCTGTATTTGGGTAAATAATGTTATCATCTGTTTCCAGAAATGGTTTGGGACAAATTCTTCTTGGAAGTCCTTCCCACGCAGTTGTATTTTGGTGTCCTTTATTTCCCAGGCAGGCAGCGAGACCTCATGGTTAGGCTGTATCAGTTTCCCCTCCCCACCCATCAGCTGCCTGCTGCATTGAGATAGGACCACCTAACGTGATSTGTTGTAACTGCAGAATAATCGTCAGCAGTGTTTTCCATGCCACAGTTAGGAGGACACGGGTTTTCACTGACAAAGCAGGCTTTGAAAATTGAAAACAACTGCTAAAATAAAGATTTCTGAACTAACAGCAGCAAAAGCAGAGCTTTATTAGCATAAAATCCCTCAGAATCTGTAAGTTTTCTCTCTGAGATCTACGGACAGTCACTCACGTGCAAAGAGCCTGACAATTTTGCATGCCACCGCATGAGAAACCGTAACTCACTTGAGCTGTTTTGCCGCAAGGAGAGGCTGCTGCCTCCCGAGGGCAAGCCTCCTCCCATCCATCTAAACACGTGTCTTGCAAAGGGCTGTCTTGCCGTCTGGGAGGCCTGGCTGACCAGAGGAAAGGCCTAAACCCCAGCCTGAAGGGCATAAGCATAGCAAGGAGGATCACCGTGGGTCGAGCAGATGATTCACCTGGCCTCAACCTGCGGTCGCTGCCCTGGGGAGCGAGGCCGACTGCCTCCCTCGGGCAGACCCCAGCACGAGGGTTGGAGCCACCTTGCCCACTCTTGCAATACGAAAGATAGGCATCGGCTCTGGCCAGGGCGAGTGCGAAACCGGCTCACGGCAGAGGCCAAAGAGCAGCTTCTCCTCAGGGTGGTTAGCAACTGGCCACGGGTCCATGGACCATTCACATCTCTCCCACCMCAGCTGTACCACTCCCTGCCCTCCAGCTGCTGGGCTCTGGCCCACCCTCACAGGCATCATTTTCRTACTCACCAGCTCCTCTCCACACAGCTGATCGTAACAGTGCCTAGGAGGCTGTTTTGCTGTACCAGTAGTAGTAATTTTTCCTTGAGGAGTTCTTAAATGAGTCACTGGAGGGAAAGCGAGCGTGCTGCTGCGTGCCTGAGCCAGATGTGTCAGGTTCCTTCAAACCGGGGACTGCGAGCAGTTATCTTGCGAGGCAAAATGCAAGTCTTACTGCTCCAATGTTCACCCGATCGTTCAAAACAGAAAAGCTCTGTAATGCAAGTGTGAGRTGCTTAAATATTTTAGCTTAATTAGTTTAACTAGGCTGTGAGGAACGTCCAGAAACAAGTAAAGAGTTAAAAATATTTTTCTCCAATTTTCTCTGCTGATGTTGCCTTCTTATCCTACCCACGAGAAGGAAACCTGCTAAAGGCCTTGGCTTTGTAATGATGAGTAACAGACACGGCCCGTGGGTGAGCAGAGCTCCCTGGTTGAGAGTGCGGGGCAGGGCCACGAGATCTCATCCTTCACACTCATCCTCCTTTGGGAGTCACGAAGAGCTGTGTACGGAGAGCTGGCCTTGGCTGTTTTGGCTGCAAGCATCCATTTCCATGGACGCTCCTATTAACAGTGAACTCTATAATATGTCCTGAATGACCGTAATTATCATAATTAACAAGATTACAGGTGATCTTAAGCTCTGTGTCTGCACAAATTGCAAGTACCTTGGGCATAGCTAAAATACTTAGACTGCATGAGCACAGCACACCTTGGAAGGTTAGAGCCTGGGGCTGCACAGCAGGGTGAGGGAGGAGAGACTTCAAGAGAGGAACAATATTAATGAAAAAAAATTTTTTTGTTAGTTTTTGCTGAAGAATAAACTAAAAGGGCAGTGGAGAAATCAGTGAGCTGATGCTGTGAGTGTGGCTTAGGAAGGACCCTCAAGCTTGATTTGTGGCAGGATGTTTTACCACAGAAAGGAACAGCTTCTCTGCTGTACAGGGGCATGTTTCTTTGCCAGCAAGTCAGAAGAGAAGGAGGAAGGCTTGGAGAAAGGCCATCTCTGTCAACTCRAATCTCTGCTTTTGATGAGATTCATACCTTAGATCTCCAATAAAAGCGTCCTGCTGGTCTCATACAGATAGCAGGCTCAGGTTCTGCAGCTACGCCCTCCCAAAGTGTTTCAGCTGCAAGCTGTGCAAGATGTGTGGGAATAAGTACGAACAAAAGTAACTTGTTCCTATTTTCTCTTTTTCCTGCCTGTTTCCAATTTTGATTGGATGGCAGTGCTGAGAAAACAACTCAGCCTCTGTGAGGGATGGTAAGCTTCAGAATAGGGCATAAAACCAGCTGATATTTTAAATCAGATGATTAAAATAGACATCTGCAGGGCTTGAAGACTACAGCTGCTTAATGCAGCTTTGAGAGTTGAATCAGCAGATTCAGGTACAGATGCTGTCCTAATGCATTTCAACTCTCCATGTTATTTTGATGCACACATGGTAATGTACACTGAGATGGTGTACCGGGGCTCACATAAATTACACTGTTGATCACAGGATACCTGGTGCTTCTTTCAGACGTAGAGTGTGGGGTCAGGAGTCTGGTGCCATGTGCCAGGGGTCTGTCATGCTTTATTTTCACATGTCAGAGAAGCTAAAGACATGAAGTGCATCCCAGAGCACCCTTTCTCTGCCCCCTCCAGCCCCCTGCGAAGGAGACACCTAGCCCGCAGGGGTGGAAGGGTTTGAATCCTACTAAACTATATTTTTCAAGAGAGGAGGGATGCAAAGATTTGAAACCAGATGTTAAATGGGAAATGTTAAGGGGCAGAAGCATATGAGGGGGCATTGTTAGCCAGGAGGGCTCCTTTCATATTTGGAGATTTTTGCACCATGAAAGAAAAGCAGAGTCCTCAGTAGTGTTCAGGACTAACTTCAGCATCCACAAATGCATCCACAGAGTGCCAGATCCCATGGATTGTCTCACATCTCTTGACAGAAGAGAGGATAATTATKTCTTATTCTTTCAGAAAGCTGCAGGGGATTTGTACTGGGGGTTCCCTGGGAGCACTCGTGTTGGGATGCGGTGTTACACTGCGCAGAAGCACTGTGCCTCCAGCGCTTTGAAACCGGCTCTTTGTTCTGCCCTGGCTGGTTGCGGTGGCAGGTGAAAGGGGGACTTAATACACTGTAATGTGAATTCCTAACTCTCTGCTTTGCATCCTTATCAAAGTCAGCAAGAAGACTGCCTCCCCAGTCTGTCATCTGGGAGGAAGACTCTCCATTGAGAGCCTCATGCTTTGACCCCCATTATGAGAAGGTAAATTACGTTCCCATAAAGAACCATCTTGATAAGCTGGCTCAAAGAAGCCATGTGTGTGCTTTGTAAACCATGCTGATTAGCCTTCCTTTTAAAGTGGAGCTGAGTCCCTGGGGTTGGTCCTGTCTAAAATAAGTGGTTATTCAATATGCTGGAAAGTGATTGTCCCATAATTAAAGTAATTTCAGGGTGTATGGTTACTGACCTCTGCCTGGACACTTGAGGGTGGAACTGCCTGCCTGCGGGCTGTCCGAATAATTGGAACTGCCTCTCCATGCTGGAGCGTGCAAACCTGTCTGCTGTCTAAGGCAGCACGAGTTTGCGCTGTCCCTCTGCATTATGCCTGTGCTGGGCAAACCTTCCTAACTGGATCCTGCCAAACAGGGCTGTTTCTGYATCATCCCCTACCCCTTTTGCTTCAGCTAGCTCCAGAGGTGGCTAAAAAGCAATGTATTTCTTTAAGAAAGAAAGAAAGGTGGTGAGAGCTGCTGTTGGTGAGAGTGTAGCGGCTCCAGGATCGTTCACCAAGCAGCTAGAGGTGACTGCAACTCCTATGGACACAACTGAACCGATTTTTAACCATCCACCATGGGTGTTGCTCACAGCGTGGCCACAGCAGTAGGGATTGGGAAGCCTTCCTGGGAAGGGGGAGAAAAAGCCATGCAACTGTGGCCACCAGGAAGTCCCTGAACTAGGTAATGTGCAGCTAAGACCAGTGTGCCTGTTGTCAAAAGGTGCCTTTTGTTTCCTCAAGGGCACCATGGTTCCTTGCTGACATTTTGGATTGTATTCTGGCCTCTCTTAAATCTTCAGGCCTGCTAAAGATTTGTGGGAATTGGAAGTTTCCTCCTAAAAAAGTCTGGACTTCGCAACCGGTCTGTCTGGTGTCGACAGCCATGTTTGCTCTGGTTTGGAGACCTCTGCCCCGCTGGGTGACCACTCTTGCAGTTGCTGACTCTCTCAGATATGAACATTTCGGGCAGGGGCATTGGCCCCTTGCGGGTAGGGGAAAGACGGGAGGGCACAAGCGCGTGCTGGGGGTGCAGCAGAAGGAGCAGTGGTGGGCAGGCAGCTCGGTGGCCTGGGCTCAGCAGAAGCACTTCCCTGGGCACAAGTCGTCCTCTCCCTGGGAGATGTGTCCCTACAGACATTTTCTATGCATGACCTGGCTTTCTGTGCCATGTGTTAGAGGCAACCTTGTCCCACCTATCTGTCACCTTTTGAAGGTTAGCATTTGATATTCTGTCTTGGGCATTCATTTTTCACTGCCTTATTTTTGAACTCTTTCTGTTTTCTGTTTAGAAACACGTTTTCTGTTAGAGCTTCAACTACGAGGGCTTCAAGGCACTGCTGAACTTTGCTGTAACAAATTCCCTCTTTTCTCCCCACCCCTTTTTTACTTAGTATGTCTTGCATTTAACCCAGTGAGTATTAACTAGGAGTCTGAATATAATTGTGTCTAATTCTGTAAACAATTTTGAACAAAAGGGAATGGTATCCAGTGTTGCAGTTTTATAGGAACATGGATTTCTAAATATTTACTAAATTAGCAAACTAGCCAAAAAAGAAAAAAGTTCCCAAGAGAGACAGACTGGCAGTGATATCAGCTAATGTTAAGTGTTTTGCTGGAGCAAAGGCACTCACATGCCCTTGGGGATAATTAACATCTACAACAGGATCTGACAAATGCATTGTTGACATCAGAGGTACCCCAGTTTATATCACTTACTGCCAAAAACACCAACTCAGGGACAAAAGCCAGGATCACGGTCCTGCAGAAACGCCTGGTAAGGCCTTGTTGCTGAGTCGCTGTAGAGCACTCTACAAATGCTAACTGAAGCTAGTTCATGCCTCCACAAAGCATTGCTTGATTTACTCTACTTTGCAGAGGGTAGGCTGGTAGCTGCTTGGTGTTGTCGAGCCAGGAAGGCAAAGGAAGCCACAGGGTAGCATGGGAGCTCTTCCAGCCCTGGCTGATAGTGCCTTGCAGTAACTATCACATCAGGGTTTCCTTTCTCTGAAATCCTTACATTTTCCTAACTTATTACCTTATACACATGACATTTTGTGTAAAATTGAAAAGGGACTGAGCTCGCAGTAGCTGAAATCAAGGTAGCAAAAGAAAAGACCAGGAGAAGTGAAAAATGAAATAATGGTAAATCAAGCCTGGAACAAAAGTCAGTTTTATAGAGGTCCAAAGGGAGACACAGTACACAATTTGACCAAGGTGATGCAATTAATCCACAGCATGGATGGAAACTCCCGTGAAAAGCTAATGCTACCCACACACAGCCTACACACTCCCTCCCTTCCCCGTGATTCCCCAAAGGGAAAGTCCAGCCTGGCCTCATCCCAGGGGTGCGCAGTGGAAGCCAAGGCTAGGGGCCATGGCTCATGGTGGGAATTAGCTTCTCCTGGACGTTTCTTGGTTTCCATTCTACTGTTGCGTTGTGGCAGGGGAGGAAGGAGCTCATTCCTTCCTTCTGACTGATTCAGGAGAGTCCTGATCTTGAGACTTACTGCTTGAGGAAGAAAAAATTCAGTGGGAACTTTTGGACCCTGAAATGAACTCTGTGTCTGCCCACTCCTGGCAGTGGGTGATGATATCCGTTTCATAATAACAGTATTACATGACATTGCGATGTACTGGGAAAAATCTGACTATGATCTGCCACTTACAGAGGATCCAACATTAGCAGTTATTCTGCCCCCATTGCCTCTATTTAGTTGCAGTTATCACTATAAAAAAAAAATCCAGGAGCAAAATCCTGCTTTGCAAAAGTCCTGAGAGCTGTAGGTGTAGCAGTCCTGTTTCCCAAAACTCTGTGACCATCTGGGGGGGAAACTGGTTCATGTCAGGATCTTGCCGTAGATTGAACTGTGAAATTTTGCAGAGTGACTCTACCTTGGATCATAGAATCATAGAATCATTAACGCTGGGAAAGACCTCTAAGATCATCAAGTCCAACCATCAACCCAACACCACCATGCCCACTAAACCATGTCCCGAAGTGCCACGTCTACACGTTTTTTGAACGCCTCCAGGGATGGTGACTCCACCACTTCCCTGGGCAGCCTGTTCCAATGCTTCTTTTCAGTGAAGAAATTTTTCTTAATGTCCAATCTAAACCTACCCTGGTGCAACTTGAGGCCATTTCCTCTCGTCCTATCGCTAGTTACTTGGGAGAAGAGACCAACACCCACCTCGCTACAGCCTCCTTTCAGGTAGTTGTAGAGAGCGATAAGGTCTCCCCTCAGCCTCCTTTTCTCCAGGCTAAACAACCCCAGTTCCCTCAGCCGCTCCTCATCAGACTTGTGCTCCAGACCCTTCACCAGTTTCGTTGCCCTTCTCTGGACACGCTCCAGCACCTCAATGTCCTTCTTGTGGTGAGGGGCCCAAAACTGAATGCAGTATTYGAGGTGCGGCCTCACCAGTGCCGAGTACAGGGGCACGATCACCTCCCTAGTCCTGCTGGCCACACTATTCCTGACACAGGCCAGGATGCCGTTGGCCTTCTTGGTGACCTGGGCACACTGCCGACTCATGTTCAGCCGGCTGTCGACCAGCACCCCCAGGTCCTTTTCCGCCGGGCAGCTTTCCAGCCACTCTTCCCCAAGCCTGTAGCGTTGCCTGGGGTTGTTGTGACCCAAGTGCAAGATCCGGCACTTGGTCTTGTTGAACCTCATGCAGTTGGCCTCGGCCCATTGATCCAGCCTGTCCAGATCCCTCTGTAGAGCCTTCCTACCCTCAGGCAGATCAACACTSCCGCCCAGCTTGGTGTCATCTGCGAACTTACTGAGGGTGCACTCGATCCCCTCGTCCAGATAATTGATAAAGATGTTAAACAAGACCGGCCCCAAAACGGAGCCCTGGGGAACACCGCTCGTGACCGGCCGCCAACTGGATTTAACTCTGTTCACCACAACTCTCTGGGCTTGGCTGTCCAGCCAGTTTTTTACCCAGCAAAGAGTACACCCGTCCAAGCCTGAGCCGCCAGCTTCTCCAGGAGAATGCTGTGGGAGACAGTGTCAAAGGCTTTACTAAAGTCCAGGTAGACCACATCCACAGCCTTCCCCTCATCCACTAGGCAGGTCACCCGGTCATAGAAGGAGATCAGGTTGGTCAAGCAGGACCCGCCCTTCATGAACCCATGCTGGCTGGGCCYGATCCCCTCCTGCACCTGCCTCATGAGCGTCCCCAAGATGAACCGCTCCATAATCTTCCCCGGTACTGAGGTCAGGCCAACAGGCCTGTAGTTCCCTGGATCCTCCCTCCGGCCCTTCTTGTGGATGGGCGTCACAYTGGCAAGCCTCCAGTCATCCGGGACCTCCCCTGTTAACCAGGACCGGTGATAAATGACGGAGAGTGGCTTGGCAAGCTCCTCCGCCAGCTCCTTCACTACTCTCGGGTGGATCCCATCCAGCCCCATAGACTTGTGTATGTCCAGCTGGCGCAGCAGGTCATTAACCTCTTCCTCTTCTATTATGGGCGGTTTATTCAGCTCCCCGTCCCCGTCTTCCAGCTCAGGGGGGTGAATACTCTGAGGATAACAGGTCTGACTATTAAAGACTGAGGCAAAGAAGGCATTAAGTACCTCAGCCTTCTCCTCATCCTCAGTGGCAATGTTCCCCCCCACATCCAATAAAGGAGGGAGATTCTCCTTGGCCCTCTTCTTGTCGTTAATATATGTGTAAAAACATTTTTTACTGTCTCTTAYGACAGTGGCCAGATTGAGTTCTAGCTGGGCTTTTGCCATTCTAATTTTCTCTCTGCATGACCTAACGAGATCCCTGTACTCTTCCTGAGTCGCCTCCCCTTCCTTCCAACAGCGATAGACTCTCCTTTTTTCCCTGAGTCCCAGCAAAAGCTCCCTGTTCAGCCAGGCCGGTCGTCTTCCCCGCCAGCTCTTCTTACGGCACASGGGGACAGCCYGCTCCTGCACCTTTAAGACTTCCTCCTTGAAGAACGTCCAGCCTTGCTGGACCCGTTTGCCCTTCAGGACTGCCTCCCAAGGGACTCTCTCAACCAGTGTCCTGAACAGGCCAAAGTCCACCCTCCAGAAGTCCATGGTAGTGGTTTTGCTGACCCCCCTCCTTACTTCACCAAGAATGGAGAATTCTATCATTTCATGGTCACTAAGCCCAAGGCGGCCTCYGACCACGACATYTCCCACCAATCCTTCTCTGTTGGTAAACAGCAGGTCAAGCGAGGCACCTCCCCTGGTAGGCTCACTCACCAGCTGCATCAGGAAGTTATCTTCCACACACTCCAGGAACCTCCTAGACTGTTTCCTCTCTGCCGTGTTGTATTTCCAGCAGATGTCGGGTAAATTGAAGTCCCCCATGAGGACAAGGGCTAATGATTGTGAGACTTCTGCCAGCCACTTGTAGAATGCTTCGTCTGCCTCTTCATCCTGGTCGGGTGGTCTATAACAGACTCCCAGCAGGATATCTGCTTTCTTGACCTTCCCCCTCATCCTTACCCATAAGCACTAGACCTGATCATCACAGTCGTTGAGCTCTGTACAATCGAAACACTCCCTAACATACAGAGCCACCCCACCGCCTCTCCTTCCTGGCCTATCCCTTCTGAAGAGCTTATAGCCATCCATCACAGCACTCCAGTCATGAGAGTCATCCCACCATGTTTCTGTGATGGTGACAAAGACATAGCTATCCTGCTGCACAATGGCTTCCAGCTCCTCCTGATTGCTGCCCATGCTGCATGCATTGGTGTAGATGCACTTGAGCTGTGCTATCGATCTCACCCCTGACGTCGGCATGCCACCCCTAGGCTCATCTTTAGCGAGCCTGGTTTTATCCCCTTCCCCCTTCGAACCTAGTTTAAAGCCCTCTCGACGAGCCCCGCCAACTCACGAGCAAGAATCCTTTTCCCCCTTTGAGACAGCTGAACTCCATCTGTCGCCAGCAGGCCGGGTGCCGTGTAAACCTCCCCATGATCAAAAAAGCCAAAATTCCACCAATGGCACCAGCCTCTGAGCCACGTGTTAATCAGGTGTGTTTTCCTGTTCCTTTCAATATTCTTCCCTGCCACCGACGGGATTGAGGAGAACACCACCTGGGCTCCTGATCCTGCAACCAATCGTCCCAGTGCCCTGAAGTCCCTTTTGATCGCTTTGGGACTTCTCTCTGCAACCTCATTGCTGCCAACCTGCATAACCAACAGCGGGTAATGGTCAGACCAGGGAGTCTCCTAGTAACGTCTCTAACCAGGGCCTCAGGGAGGCAGCAGACTTTCCTGTGGGATGGGTCTGGTTGGCATATTGGGCCCTCGTGTCCACTTGGATCCATCTTGTGCTCTGGCTCCTGCCCCTCTCTGGTGCTGGACTGCCTGGGGGTTATCATAGAATAGAATCATAGAATAGTTTGGATTGGAAGGGACCTTTAAAGGTCATCTAGTCCAACCCCCCTGCCATGGGCAGGGACATCTTCAACTAGATCAGGTTGCTCAGAGCCCCGTCCAGCCTGACCTTGAATGTTTCCAGGGATGGGGCATCTACCACCTCTCTGGGCATCCTGTTCCAGCGTTTCACCACCCCCATAGTAAAAAATTTATTCCTTCTATCTAGTCTAAATCTACCCTCTTTTAGTTTAAAACCAAAAGTTACGAGACTTGGTTCTGTGGCTTCATGGGTAAGGGCTGATGGCTTTGTAAATTGCTTGGACAGTGACCTTGGTGAAGCATTGTTTTAGTAGCAAAGCTGGAGGACATGTTCACAGCACAGTCGTTAGCAACACAACCCAATCAAGGTCTGCAATGAACATCTGTACAGGGAGGGGATATTTAATTTCCTCGCTCACCATCTTTTTCCACCTCGTCAGGTGTCTGTGGTTTTGACCACAGTTATGCTCAGAAAATATAAGAAAATATGGCTATGATGTGGTTCATCTGGATTAATATAGTCCCTTGAGAAATCACCACTGAAAAGGCAGCCACAGTGATGGAGGCTGCCTTCTCAGTCCAGGCTAGGTTAGTCAGTCCTCACCCACCCCCAGCACACCCCAAACCTGCAGAGACAATCCCTGTCTCTCTGTTGCTGAGAMTCATTTTGAACAGTCTTCTGAACTTCTCAACAGTCATTCCTATGTCAGTGAAGTTAATCCTGAAATTATGCTCCTAAACACTTTTGGTATTCCCCTCTTGGCTTTATTACTTCTTTCTTTTCCAGGAATTTAATCAATGGCCTGAAATGAACTGTACCTAAGGTATTTCAATTCCTAATTAACAGTAGCCGGCAGTGCAACATCCTGACATACAGACTCTCCTGCTGGGGATGGCCCCTGCTCTCATATGGGCTGTGTCGCAGCTCTTTTCTTCAGAGAGAAAATGCAAGGCTGCCAGCAGAACCCAGTTTTAAAGCAGAGCTACCAAAAGATAGGGTGCTATAGGGAGGAAAATGAAATATTGCTTGCCTCTGCCTTTGCGCAGCTGCTGTTTTCTAGGATGTGTTGACTTAGGAAAGTCTTTCTTTGTGTAGTCCTCTTTCAGATGTTGCTTAAGTGCAAATATGGGCTGTTAGTTCAAATTTAGTAACAATCAGGATTGATGGAAAATCTCATACTAGGATGCGACAAAGAAATTCAATTACATACATACACTTGATTTCTATGCTAATAAGACTTACAGTAGTGCTAAAGAAACTGCATTCTTGACTACAGTGGCAGCTGGGTTTTGTCACTGAATACTGTGTTGGCAGCATACTAATGACTCATTTCTGACTGCCGACAGCTTCTCGAGTGACTTTGTACAGTGATTTAAAGCCCGGTGCCAAGCCTCTGGGAGTCATTGCGCCAGACCTGGGACCCGTTTGAAGTCAGTGAGAATTATGCTGGGGAGTGCAACAGGGCCAGGGCTAACAAGCAGTCCAACTTCAGATATAACCTGAATTTCCTTTCTCACCTGAGAAACAGGTGATACAAATAGGCTGCATTTGTGTTTGCAGCTGGGTTGAAAATGATGCTTTTTTTTTTTTTTTTGTGAAGGCAGGAAAAGGGAAATTGAGGGAGGTTATTGTATTTAAGTTACAAACAGTGTAATGMAGCTGCAATTCTCAGAAAACCTCACTTTCTCTCAAGAGGACATGAAAATGGTGACATGGGCAGTCGCAGAGTCCTTCCCATCCTGGACTTGCCATTTTAACCAGCATGGTAAGGTGGAGGTGAGATAGTGATAGTCTCTTAAATATTACTGTACTTGTGCTCACAAGGAGTCAGTATACGTACAGGGGTTGAGGGGAAGGCATGTCAGCAACTGTGACTTGGTTGGATTTTCCCTCCTGGCCCCTTCCTGGGGCAGAAGTCTGGCAACGTCTCCGTCCTCTCAATATTCACAGTTCATAACTGCACCTTCTCATTCTCTAAAGGACAAAATGGAGCCCTGATATGAGTAGATGCAACTCCCTGGAAGCCAGTTTCCACCTCAAAGGCACCCAAACATGAGATTGCAGCAAGATGTTCCAGTCAAATGTGAGTGCGCTTTTTATTTAAAGGGTAATTAACACACCAACCTGACTCTGCATCCAGCTGCCTTGGTGGTACAAAGCAGCAATAACAACAAAATGAGACCATCACCACCTGCGATTCTGAGAGTAGCGTTTAGTTTGAAGGAGAGATGTCTTTGTATGTTCCTTTTCTTGGTATATTCCTTATGCATCCCTCTTAGGGGGAAGAAAAACCCAGGCGTAAATGCCTGTGAGGCAGTGGGCAGCTCAAGTTCTCTTGCACTTTCAAAAGGGATTGGATTTTGGGTCCCAAAACTTCAGAGTTTGGTAATAATGGGATTTTTGGTGGTGGTGGTGTTTTTTTGTACCATAACATGGATATTCATTCTCTTTCCTGAGGACTCTAGAAAAATACTCCAAAGCATATTTATTTCCCACAGGTATATATACTGAGAAGTAATTTATTCAAGACCTCGACTCAGATGATTTTTTTTTTTTTCATGGTACGTTGGAGGCTTACCGCTAATCATTGCATCTGATTCTCACCTGGTGTAAATACAGCAGCCTGGTGACTCCTAGAGCTGAACTGATGCAAACTAGTGGGCACTCTGGCTCACTGGAATCTTCCTGAGATATGCACTGTCTCTTTAGCATGGTTTGTGTTGCATTAGTTAGCTAGCTGTACTGGGGCTGGATCTCACCTGTATCTTGCATGGCTAAGGTAGGTAAACCATGCATTGATGCAGAAGACAAATGCATGGCGGTACCCAGTATTTGCAAGGTGCCCATGAAATAACTCGTCTGTCTGGAAGGCTCTCACCCTGGCAGCGCATCCCCCACCGCTTCGGTCTGCTGATGTATCACCCTGCATGCCGGTGAAGACAGACGCCTGGCTTCCAGGGGTTGCAGGTGGGGTTGTCAATGTGCCCTGGTCTCCGATGGGATCTGAGAATATCCTCACTCCATGCAGAAGTGAAGGCCTCCAGTGCAGGGTGATTTCRGAGGGACCAGTCGGCGCAGATCAAAGCTGTGCCGGGGAGCGCCGGCTGCCATCTGCTTCCGCTGGGGCTGCGGCATCAGCTGCCCAGGAGACAGCGTCGGCACTCATGTTCAAGGCAAAGAGAGGCTTTTGTTTCCAAAAGCAAATAACCTTATCTTGGGGAAACTCTGTTTCGCACAGTTATTTGAACCAAACAGGAAGTCTGTGGTTTTTTTACTTTGGTATTAAAATGAGCATTTTGGCTGCTTTTCCAGATGCTCAATACATTAGTGAAATCTAGAAGCTTAATATTTTTTAAAAAAGAAATTTTCCACTAGAATCACACTGTTCCATTATATTTACATACTTGTAATTATGTGTACATATATTGCTCTCTCTCTCTCTATACACATATAATTATATTGGTGTATAGATATATATACACATTTCTACTTATTCATACTAAYAGGCAGAGCTGCAGTATTTACTCCCTTACATTAAAGCTAGTCACATAGGAAATCTGTAGGCGCAGAACATCTCTGCATGTTCATAACTCACGCTGATAAAGGAAACAAAGGGGAAGGGAGAAGGCAAAAGGAAGAAAAAAAACCCCAGAAATTTCTGCATGAAATTTGTTGCCTTATTTCTGCATGAAATTTGTTGCCTTCAACAAAAGGTGCCAAAGCTGCGAGAGTGACTCAGAGGAGAGCTGTAGAAGACAAGGCTTTGGCTCACAGTGGATAACCAAGCTGAGACAGGCGGGAGCGGACTGGAAATGTCTGGAGGCAAGATGAGTGTAGTGCTACGGCAAGAATTGTCTACCCTGGAGCCATCAGGGGCCATCGGGGTGTCTCTGGGGGGGGGTGCTGGGGAAGAAGGAAATACATCTCACATGTTGGAGAGGGGGAATTTCCAAAGATTGGTTTTCCTCCTACTCACCCCTGCAGAAAGGTGGCTTCGCACCTTCCCCAGCTCAGGCCGTAGGCTAAAAGCCACTGCTGAAGCCACAGAAGACAGGATTAGGTGTGACAGAAGTGTCAATGGTTTGTATAGCTTGAGAAGTGCGGTGCAGAGCTTCAAGGAGTAAAACTAAACACAGAAAATAACAGCAGAAGCTTCATGTTTTTTTTTAATTCCTGGCAATTTTCCAGTGGATTCTTTTGCATTTTGGCTTCACTAGCTTTTAAAGYTAATTTTCCATTAACCTGAGCCGAAATTGTTGCAGGATAACTACATGCTCAGAAAGTCAGTTCTGCTGGTCCATGTTTGTGGTATTCTTATATCTCAGTAGATTACAAGAATGCCTTCTTTTCTGCTGTTTCTCTGTGGAAWGGTTTGGGAGTGATTACAATCCAACAGCAATTACTCTTCCTTCTCCAACACATCTGGAGATCAGTCATGCCCTCTAAGCACCTGTATTCCACAAAAACAACAGTAAAATCACGGCTTCCCAGTCTGAACATTAGTATTTTAGGGCAGGACCGGTAATGTATTTGCTCAATGCTTCTGTTACGAACCTCTCTTGTAAACTGCTGATGGCTGTGCCAGATATACCTATCAGACATGAAGTTTTTCATGTTGAGTATCTGTCTGAAGCTGATTTTTCATTTTTAAATTGCTGCCAAAGTAGTTCCACCGTTTTCAAGAATGGAGCTGGAGAGGAACATATTATTTYGCCTGTGTTAAAATGTCCTGGCAGAATTGTATACTTGTGCAGATAAGGCACACGGAGACTCACCACCGGCCTCACCAACATACCCAGGGAACCACACCAGTACCTGGCACTTCAGGGTCCTTTTACTGCTGGCARACACCAGAGGAACCCAGATATGTGCCAGCACAAAGCGTCTTGCCCYGGCTCTGCGTACGAGTGAGAGGATGTCAAACATGCTGCTGCCAGCTCTCCTGTGGGCTCAAGTGGCAGAGGTCTTGACTCCCCCCTGGAAGGTGTCCCTGGAACCACACACAGCACAATTTGTTGCCTGGGGGGGCTGGATTCCTGTTTTTTGACCCCAGAAAATGACAAGTGTTTGCATTTTAAGAGTGCCAGGTTTGCAAAGGCTGGGTAGCCTTGCTGAAGCCCCCTGGGACACTCTGATAGAGCCTTTAATTACATGGTCACGCAATGTTTTCGCCCCACAGGACTCCTGTGTCTTTCAGGGCTCAGGATGGCTGGTGCTTTTCTAATGAGCAGCTGTTCAATATTTGGTTTTCTCCTCCTTTCGCAGCGTGTGATTCTAGGGATGTTATTCAAGCCCTGCTATGAATACAGAATTATTCATTTCTTTGTAAGCTTTTCTTTTCGCAGTGCTCCTTGCTTAATACCTCTGTGCTTCACAAATGTAATTTTGCAAGACTCAGGTGAAGGGGGGAGAGGAGAAATAGAGTAAKGTAAAAAAAGCCATTCCACTAATGTGAGGGGACTTGATTTCAGATATGTGCCTTGCAAAGTAAATATACAAATAAATCTAAACATTTAGCTGTTTATCTAACTGTACGTCTGTGGGGGACAGCATGTACCAGGGTGCACGTGCTGGCATCAGGGGAGCTGCATGCGACCGTGGTGTGGATGGGTGAGCAGGGGGGCTGTGCGGCCCCTGCCCTTCCCCTCGGACAGGGCGCCTGCTGCTCTGCGAGGTGATGATGGGTGGTGTCCAACTCCCTTTACCTGCTCTCTTCCCACTTGTAAACCTGGCACGTTTTAGCCAATTCCAGATCTTCACAAGGGTAAGAAGGAAGGAGGTGACAACTGTAATACATTCAGTAATTTATGGCTGCTTTTCCAGTGCATGCTAATAAAGTCAACGGTATTTGAAGCTGTGTGCTGGGAACACTTGGATTAGGCTGTTCAAATCAGGCTGCTTAACCTAATCTACTCATTGTCATCGAGCTTTAAAATTAACAAGTTCTCGCAGTTCACAAAACTGAATTGGAAGTGTTTTAATTTTGTTTTGGCTGAGGCCCAAGAACTATTTGAAGGGTGGAGTTGCAGAGAGCAATACTGTCTGACTCCAGGTGACTGCTGTGCAAATTAAGCTCCTGAAGGTAGATCAGGTCACCAGCAGTAACTGGCAATCGCTTAATATAATTATGACTTAGGTCTGGTTTTCAGAGTTTCTTCAAACAAAGCAAACACATATCGATTCAAGCAAGTTTGCAGTATGAGGCTGCAGACACTCACAGGTCTTCATGTATTCACTCACTTGGTCTTCACAGAAAAGATTTGCCTTTAGGAATTCCAGGTCCCTGAAACCAGCAGGAAAGTCTAGAGCAAGGAAGACTTTCCTTGTGGTGGAGGAGGGAGGAGGATCAGGTTAGGGAACATTTAAACCAACTGGACACACAGGAGTCTATGGGACCTGACAGATGCAGCCATCAGTGCTGAGAGAGCAGCTAACGTCACTGCAAGGCCACTTTCAATCATCATTGAAGGGTCACAGCAACTGGGGGAGGTTACTGAGGACTGGAAGAAAGCAAATGTCCTGCCTTCTTCAAGAAGGGCAAGAAGGAAGATGCAGGGAATTACAGGCCAGTCAGCCTCGCCTTGATCCCTAGGAAGGTGATGGAGCAAATCCTTTTGGGAATGATTTCCAAATGTATGGAGGACAAGTAGTGAGCATGGACTTACAAAGGGAAGATCACGCCTGACCATCCCAGTAGTCTTCTAGAGTAAATTGACTGGCTCGGTGGATGAGCAGAGAGCAGTATGTTGTTTATCTTGACTTTACCAAGGCTTTCAACACTGTTTCCCACAATATCCTCACAGAAAAATTGATGAACTACAGTCTACATAAAAGGACAGTGCTGAGGGGATGGAACTAGATGGTATCCAGAGGCCAACTCCAGCCTCAACTATTCTGTGGTTCTGAAAGAGGTACAGGCTTTGGTCGCCCAACTTAATACAAGTGATTATATTTGCTTTTCAACAGGCATGTTTTAAAATTTGAAATCCATGTTTTAAAATTTGAAATCCCTTTCTGAGTGCATCCAGGGTAGTCAGATGAGTTGCCTCAGGTGCCACTATATTTTGCTTTGAGAAGAGACTTTTGCCCTTGATGGAAATGATGATAAAACTTTAAGTGAAAGATGAGGGTGGATAACACCATCAGTCATTGGCAGAACAGCCTTCTCCTGCATCTAAGCCTAGCAGCTGCCATTCAGGCTGCATCGCCCTGGGCTGTTATCCCCTCTGAAAAGCCAGGGTGGCCTCTGCATGAAGCCACCTTCCAGCCAGCTCCCATGGGGATGGGTACAGCATAAAGCTGCTTATACCCCTGTGCTCCTCGATGAATGTTGGCTGATGGGCTGCATACAGGATGGGAACTGGGTCAACCCTGATCTCTCTTCACGCAGTACTCTAGGTGAGTTGAAGAGAGATGGAGGTGTTTGCCTGGCTCGGGGGAGGCTGAGGGGCTTCCTGCTCCTGGCAGGGGGAGAAAGCCGCCAGCGCGCATCCACCCACGACATGGGCTGCAGCAGCTGAGAAGCCGCTCGCTCAAGGGATTGAATTTTGCTCACAATCCATAAGGCGTAGACAAGCAAGGTGAGATTAGAAAACTGCTGAAGAGGAATGGAAACCCCAGCTGGAGCTGAGAGGCGAAGGTCTGACYGGATATTTGCACCCCGGCGGCAGGCTGTTGGCTTTTCTCCCCAGCTGTGATAGAAAGCTTCACGGGATGATGGTTACTATGGCTACCCCCACACCGTCCATCCAGGCATCCATCTGCTTGGCTCACAGGGCTGGAAAAGATACACTGCTGCTTTTGAAAGCTGATGGTAATCTATCCTCGCCGGCTGGACAGGGTTGATATCCTCCTCTGAGATCAATTTTGCCCAGTATTTTTTAAGCTATGAAAACCGTTTTAACAGCAAAGTCATGTTGACAAAAAGGGTGTTGTTTCCTTTCAATAGTTGTCTTATTGTTACCRAAGAAGGGGTACAATGATAATGGAGAGGTACCAGTAGGTCCACAGCAAACTGAAATGCCCACCGTCTTCAGTGGGAATTTAACCCTTCAGATTTACTTGAGAGATTGTGTACTCCTGCCAGCATGCCATGATGCTGGTTTGACACATTCACAGAGAACGGAGAATGGAAGCTGGAAATGCAGAAGCTACTGCCTGTAATTGTTTGTTCATGAGCTTTTTGGATGACCACATACAGAAACTGTGGGATAAGCATATAGATATTGTAGAATAGACTGGGTTTCTTCCTGCCGTGAAGTACTTGCTGCTCTGCATAGTTTTGCTGGCAAGTGGGACCCACGGGAAAAAGTGCCACATATTGTGAATGACAGTATCAGGCACTGATCTTGCAGTAGATGTTTTAGAAAAGCTGAGTTAGGAGAACTTTTTTCAGAAGTGTTTGTTTAAATTTAAAAAACAAAAAAAATACCACTTTGCTGGAGAGATGATCAGATAGAGTTTACATATTCTTCCACTCCAGTGATCCTCTGTGTGAAGACGGTCTTTCATTTAGAGACTGGTCTGGGATGAAAAAGATTGTGCCAAATGTTAATTCTCCTGCTTTTGGGCAGTTTCTTAGTCCTCACCATTCAATACTACTTTGATTGTCCCATTAACTGTTTTGTATGGCTATTCCTCTTTGGAAGAGTCCTGCAAGAGCAGAAGTCCTGATGGATACACAGCTGACATCTGTGGACTATATGGGGACTGTATTGCGCGATGCAGGTAAACATGAAAAGCACAAATACGTATGCAGTGCAGGCTTATCATGTGCATATTGTATACATCCTTTTGAGTTGTGTGCCTTGAATGCAGTTTTGTTTATCTCTTGGAGCTTCACTGGTGTTAAACACAATGGTGGCTTCCTCCTCCCACTGTCACTGTGCATTGGGATGTCTGGGGGCTCCAGGAAGCTGAAATCAGTTTCTCCGTTTCCTCTGTTAGCTGTGTCACATGGAAGAAGCAATCATTTCACAAGTCAGTAATTTGTTTTATCATTCTCCTTCCTGCCAGCTTTATCTAAGCCCTCTGTCTTCCAGGAAACTAGAGTCTGTTATACTAGCAAGACAGGCTGTCCATCCCTGATTGATAAAGGTGTAGACTATGGGACTTACAAACTGTTTTAGCTAGAAAGGCTTTGTTACCAAGGCAAGTAGGATGTAATGTGGTGACAGCAAACAACTATCCACATTCCAGGCATAGAAGTGTGTGTATGCATATGTATACTTAAGTATATGGGTTCATTTCTGCTCATCAGCATAAATCCATTAAAAAAAACAGTTCCCTCACCTGATCTTTGGTGTAGCAGAGGCTGGGCTGCAGGCAGTATTGCCTTTCTAGGGGAGGGTGGATTTGAGTTCCTAATCTTGCAGCCTTAGTCTGATTGTTTGGCCATGCTGAAGGGCAAGATGAACGGTGTGCCCTTCCTGCAGCCCATTCTTCATATTCTGACTTGCCTGTTGACTTGTTCCAAATATATAAAGGGGTTAGAATACATTAACATTATTTTCAGATGTCTGATTTTTGACTTGGAAAATTGTTGGTTTCAGCTTCTCTGCCAGATGGCTGAGCAAAGAGCAGTCTGTGCTTTGTGCTAAATGTTTGTATGAGAATCTGAGGAAGCAGAGTCCAATTAGCATAAAAAGCCATTGTGGTCTTCCAAAATCTGGGAATGGGAAGTCAGTGAAACAGAATGAGCAATCACCTGCCTACAATAAAATTAACTGCAGCTGCAAATCAGAATGGTACCTAGCTGAGTCCATGAGCCTCAGAAGTGATTAGCCATCATGGATGACAGAAAAGAAACACCATTCTGGCTCTGATGTTAGGCATCTTGACTCCATTGTCTATATGCGAAAGGTTATAGCGTGCCTTCGGGAAACCCACGATCTACTGCATGTATCCAACTTCTGCCCTGGAAACTGTTGGGAAAAATCAACAGGAAAAGGCATCCTGAACTGCAGATCCACGTCCACTTGAATCCTAATCTAATCTACTCAGGATATAAGTGCATGCTTTTGATCTGAAAATGTGATGCCCTTGACCAAAGTTTGTTCCACTCTTTATGACCTCCCACAAAATTTGTTTGTGATAACCAGAGTGGATTTACTGGACGGAGGATGGGGGGTTGCACCCCATACTCCCTGTATACTGTGTGCGATCCAAGCTCGTGTGGGGAGGGATGGGCTGTGTAAAGGGCTGCTGGAGGACTTTGCACTTTGGCCTTTCTTGCTCCTCAAGATTCCCAAAGAAGCACCTTCATCACTACTCTGCCTCCTGAAGGCAGGTGGAGGCTGCGGGGCTGAGATTTTGGAGAGATCTAGCTTGGAGAGAGGCACTGGGCAGGGGGTGCCTCCAAGGGGAGCGTGATGTTGCTGAGGGGTAGGCGTGGAGGTGTAGCCCCTTTGTGCTAAGGGGTAGGTATAGAGGCTGCTGTCTCTCTACAGCTACTGGAACAGCATAACATGTCTGTGTCCAGGCTTACAGCTACATCCAGCTTTGCAATAACATTTGACTTTTTAGAGGTGTGTAAAATTTGTGTGCAGTGTCCCCCAAGCCTCCTCTTAATGTTTTAGTTTGGAGATACAAAACCTGTTGCTGTCTACCTATTCCAGATTCACTCTCAACAACACCAGTGCTGCTTTGTCCCTTTCCTCCTCCCAAAATGTGATGGCTGTTGCCAGCCTTCTTCTGAACATTCACACTCACGTACACACCAGAGCCCAAAGCTTCACCACGAACATTTCAACGGAACCACTGTTCTAGGGGTATCCCATGGGAAATATGTTTCTGTTGACCTTTAGCATATCTCACAAGCTTTCCCGGGTTTTGTAAAACTATGAAGGGAATGTGCTATGCACAGAGCAATTTGAAACAATACAGTTGTCTCCTTTTTAAAGGCAGGAAATGAAAATGCAATATTAACTGTCCTGCAATTGCCAATGAAGGTAGGCATCGTGTAACGGTGTTAGCTGGAATTTAACCACAGTTAATAAAAACATCTCTGTGCACCAGAAAAAATGCCGTTAGTTTTCCAGTGACACAAGTAAATAACGTTGGGAGTGTCAGACCAGCTGAAATGTAAATGCATTGGAGCGGTCATTGCATAGATGCAGAGGGAAATAAAGAAGAGTTAACCAGGAGAGGGAAATGGGCATGGGAGCGTGCTGCCCGGTACAGTAGAGAAGAGCCACACAGGTGCTTGGCTCCCCATTTGGATCATGGCTGGAACAAGCTCTAGCGAGAAAAAGTCCCTGGTCTGAGGGACTTTTAGAAAAGCCAGGAGAAACACAGTTGCTGAGAAGGATTACCACCACTTTGCTTTTAAGTTGGGCCCCCCTGGGACACAGGTTAAATAACTTGCCCAAGGTAACAAATAAGCCTGGAGGAAAGCCCAGCAACCAAAATCCACAGCCCAGCTCATCACCCTAGTTCTTCCCTTCTTCTTCCTCTTCTTCGTAGTGCAGTTCTGCTGGGACGTGCGTCTCTGCGCCTCTGCCAGGCCACAGTGCTCTGCCCGGCCATGGTGCTCTGCCCTGGAAGGTCAATGAGCACAGGCAGTGCTGATGCTGGAGAGGGAGAGGGTAAAGGAGTGAACCAKGTTTGTTTATTTTATGTATTTAGCATTCAACTCGGAAATTACTCTTGAGATTAACAGTATCCAGTAAATGTGAGCTGTTGAGGAAATGGGCAGTAAACTTAGCTGTAACACTCAATACAAAAAGAGTAAGCAGCTTCCCCATGGCATTGCAGTATATTGTGGTATAGCCATCTTCTATAGCCATCAACCAGATAAATTCCTCCGCTGTTTCTCTTTTGCTTGAGCCAGGCTCTTAGCTGGGGTAAGTTGGTGTAATGTATACAGGCCTGAGACGCTTCTTCAGAGCCACATCTGGCAGGAAAACTGGAAAAGAGAAAGGGCTGCCGTTCCTATAGAGGAGGAACAATACAGCTGTATCTTTAGACACATAATTTATTGGAGCATTGTTCTTCTGTCTGCGGGAGCCACACTTCGCCATTCAGCTCTAGCCACGTCAGCTGAAGGTTTGGGTCACTCCTCAGCTCTGGTTGCCTTTGTGACTGAGTGTTGAAAACTTCTGAAACTCAGATAGGGTGTGTTGGTGCTTATATGAAAATCAGACCTAACTTTGCATCTCAGAAATAAATCCATAAATGTCTGTAATATTTAGTCTGCTAACCTGTCTCATTTTGGGAGGAGACAAGAAAGAAAATTAATATCCTTTCTAASTATTCCCTTGCTTTTTTTCATTTTCTCTCTGAAATACAAAATCAATAAGGGAAACACAAGGCAAAGCCTTTGGGAAAAAAATTAAACAATTTGCATCGTTTCTTAGGATGCTGGAAAGCCCTGGATGCCCAAAAGCTGCTGTCTGTAGGAGGAGTCCAAGATAGCGCATTTTCTCAAGCACATATTCTTCTGGGTTTGAATTCATCACTTGACTCCCTGATATTTCCCTTCTGGTAATATGATTTATGCCCTCGTATATCACTCTGAAATTTGGCACAGTGTTTCTTTTCATCCTGTGCAAGTTTTAGTCTCTTCTTTTATAAACGTCATCTTCTGATTTATAAAAATCACATTTAAAATAGACTTTGGGCCCTGTTTTTAGGCATTTCAGGGTCAGATGTTTAATGCCCTTGGAAGCAGAGGGGATTACACATGAGCGGAGACATCTGTTCATGTGCGAGCAGCCACACCTGGCRTCTTCAGGCTGCTTCATGCCCGGGCCTCCGTGGGGTTCTCAGATCACCTCCTCCGTGGACTCTCTCATGTTCCAGGCCTGATTTTTTTTCTAATTTTTTTTTTTTTAAAAAGGCATTCTCAGAGCATATCTGCCAGGTCAGACCTCACACAGAAGGCAGCTAGGAATGAGACTGGCTGTGTCTTCCCACTTTGCCCGTTATACCGGTTAAAGCACTGTACTGGGACATGTGAAGCCGAGGTATTCAGTCCTGTTTGAAGCACAGGTCATCATCCTGTTGGCAGTCTGCCCTACGCAAGGCTTCGGTGTAATTTCGAGGTGCATTGTCCTGAACATTGCTGATCAGATCTCTTTTACTTTGAATGATTCACTGCATTGTGGGCTTGATGCTGCCTTTCTTCTTCAAGTCCCAGCTGAGTCACCCCGCATCACTGTGGTGAGCGATGCTGCTCGGGGCTTTCACCGCAAAGCACCCATGGAGCTTAATCACATATTTCCAGAAGGGCCACCTCTCCTCATAACCTCTGTCAGCCTGCCTGGCTTGGCTGTCTTCTGCAGATCTCACTTAGAGGTACTTCAGTCTTCCTGCACCATGTTGAGGAATACCTCACATCTTAGGGCTTTGAGGATGCCTTCTGTGCAGTGGGGTGCCTTGAAATTAGGAAGTGAAATGCTGAAAGTGGCAACACTTAAAAATCCCCTGAGTCCTATTGCCTTTGAAGAAAATTCCCATTGATGAGTACAGTATTGACTCCTTCTTTTTCAGTGTCCCACTGGAAGTGGCATCTTGTCTCCAAAGCCCCATACCATACCTGACTGTCTGTACAATCTGTAATGTGACAAAACTCTGAATCAGCCTCCTCAAGCGATGAGCTTACAATGAACATGGAGCACTGTTTGCTTGAATAGCTGCTAAAGTTATTAATAGTCTTAAAAACATCCTGGAAATTCTTTTCGGTCCATTCTTAGTACTTGTTGACCTCAAACTGGTAACCACATGAAAAAATGTTGGGAGGGGAAGCATGGATTAATACAAGAAAATAGAAACCACATGGTCGAGGGAGGGAAGATCAACAAGGCAGTATTACTGAAACAGAGGGCTCCTTCTCATTTCTCATCCCACCTCTTCTCCTCCTCAGCATTTTTGATCAGGGATTACTCTTTTCTAACTCTTGTTCTTTCTTATTCCTGTAAAAGGGTGAGTCTGTTGAGTTGGCTTGTCTTTCTCCAAGCAACAACCCAGCAGAGATGATATTTTTTACTATTATTAATTATTGCCACTTTAATTAGAAGGAAGGCCTGTCTGATGCTTTGTGCTGTTCTTAGATGTCTCATCCCCTCCACTTTGCCTTGTCAATAGATTTCAGGGGGATTTTGGGGCATTTTGGTATCTTGAAGAACTGGGCCCGAATAGAGGCACATTGCAYCTAATCCTGTCGAAAGACTTTGAAATGGTATTTTGCATTATGAAAGCTGCACATTTGTACTATAATTGAATAGTAATAATGATAGCTTAACTAATAAAGATGGGATTTCAAAACACATTTTTCTTCCGCAGCTCAGCCTATAATTCTTAAATGGCTCCCTGCCAAAGCTTTGAAAGCCAAAGATTATTATTTGTCAGCTATTAGAAATTGTGTGTTAAAAGTCTAATCTCCTGTGTTTTGTGCTGTGTGTACTATAGAGCTAACAGGGCTACAGAAATATTGCAGCAGAAATATTGCTTTGGAGGCTTTACAGGTATTGTATAACTGCTGGGAATTTGTTGGCCCTGGACATAAAGCAGCTGGAAATGGCTATTTTAGCACGCATTTAGAATATGTTTTTTTGGCTGGGCAGTASAGAGGCAGGTATAGCCCTTGCCTAGTGCAAGGATGGACAGTTGAGCTGCTACCACCACATTATGTGACATTAAGGTATAGCCCATACTGGGAAATGATAAAACTCCCCTGGCCTCCGTGCAATCCTCGCTTCCTTTCAATACTGCTGTCTTTTATTAGTGAATGGATCAAGCTAGTGTTAGTAATTTCCTCATCCTACTTTGTAGGTGCATTTTTAAACAACTGATGGAGCTTTGATATTGACCTCAGCTTCTCACAGCAGTTTCCTTGCTTGTTTTTAGATTTATGAGTCTGCTGATACAGCAGGCTGGTAATGGCTGTTTTGATACTGCACTTTGTTCCTCACATATTTCAATAATTAGACATTTGATAACATTGCTTAACAGAAGTATGACTCTTATAGTCTGAGAATCCTCTTTTATCCTGTGTTATCTTCATTTTACCCCTCCAGAGAAGCACAACAAATACGCCCTGCCACCCTTTCCGCCTTGTCTTCAGCCTTTGGTGGTAATGCATGTGTCATCTCTATGCCTGCTTTTGTTACACTCTATAGCAGTATGCAGTCAGTGTACTTTTATACATTCTTTACTTAGAGGGAAGCTTTGTCATAATTATGATGTCATTTGTTTTGTCATGTGACCAAAAGAGGAACCTTCTGGGGTGTTAACTGATCASTATTGGCAGACTGGTCTTTCTGGAAAAATATTGCTCTGAGTTCACTAACTTAAAAACAAGGCAATTAAATTGAACAGGTGAGGGAAAAGGTACCCTTTTAGATTTCTTTCATGTTTTTTTTCCACAATCCAACTTACTGTTTGTGCTATCTTAAATACGTGAAAATAAAACATCTTTTTATCTTCCAGTCACTTCACATTTTAACAGGAAGTATGGTCTTTATAATGAATTCTTGATCTTTTCCATGGTTTTCTAGTATATCAAGCAGAAAATAGAAAAGAATAAAATAAAGAAACCAGTTCAGGCCTCAGGTGATCCCAAGAGCCCAATGGTTGAACCACAGGTTGAATATGAAGAGGGTAGCGAAGTCTTGCTCATCTAGCTCTTTTCCCTGAAAACCAAACATACAGAAACAAGGAACCATCCAGCACTATTAGATATTGGCACATACCCAGTCAGCACTTGCTGCACTTCTGAATTGTGCACATTTCTGGAGCGAGCACAAGCAGCAAGGACACAGGATGTGAACCTAACCAAGGCAGAGGCAGAAGAACATACAGATCCTTTTCTGAGGATTGGCTTTATTTTCATAGAAACTCACATTACTGACCTCGATCACCTGAGCTTGTGCTAGCAACCTCAGCCAGATGATTTCAGGATGCATTTTGCTCTTTTTTCCAACTTTGCTGGATAAACCAAACAGGTCTACTCAGGATCAATTTTCTTTGCTAAAGAGAATTAACTGCTGTTTTCTGCTGGCTGTTCAGTGCCACCAACATAGTCAAACTTTTGCCAACATTGCGGGCAGAGGTCTTAAGAAATCACCCCAAAAGTTGCCATCAGAGAAAAGTGGAGATGGAAGGGGAATGTCTGAGTTTACGTGGGCTTTGCATTGCCGTAGATGGTCTGACTTCATTTGATCTGATCTTCATCTGAATGATGGTGATAGATGTTGTGTTTGGGATCACAAGGCACTTCAATGCAAAACCAGTTGAAGGCAGTGGGTCTCCAACCCTTAGCTTTGGTTTGCTTTGGATCTAGACACTCCTTCTATTTCTAAGTAGGTACTAGCTTACAATGTTGAGGTTTATTTTTTCTCCTTAGAAAAAGAAAAAAATATTTGACAATGACTTGTGATCCTTATGGGTTTMCTCTAGATTAAACTCTCCACTGAAGAACTAAATGATTACAGTTCTATGCAGCAGAAGTTTTACAAGCACAAATTGTCTAGGCATAGCTGTGAGATGGTCTGGATTCCKTGGTTAGGAATTTCAAAACTGATGTTCACAGAGGTCATGGCTAATTGAGAACTAGATGTCTCAGTGCCATAACTAGCCTGGAAACAAAATGCTGAAGAGAGATGTGCTAAAGGGCCTATCCACATAAATTTCTATGTCGTAAAAAGTTGGAAGGATGCATTAGAACCCATCAATTTAATGAAACATTTACAAAACCTCTGAATGGCTAAACAATTATCGGTTGCTTAATTTATTTASACTGCTTGCTTCTACTTCTACGAATAAACTGTTACCCTCATACCACTACTCTTCTTGCTACACGTGTAAAACTTTCATGTAGCTGGCGACTCATTTTTGTTGAATCTTGGCTCCTGAGAGACAGATCTGGAACACATTTGCAGCAGGGAAATGCAGCAGGGAGAAATTTGCTGGCTTCACTGGAGCAACAGAGATYAGAAACTTCTTCAAGGAGACCCCTTTGCACATAAATGCAGTTTGAACAAAGCCACATATGGGTAAATGAGTAGAGAAAGGCCTGTCCTAGCAGTGACACACATTTAATCTTCTAGGACTTTTGAAAATAGAAAATACTTTAAACACATGGACCCCCTTCAATCAGCTTTTGTTACAAAAGTCACTTGTATATTTTAAGTAAGCATGAAGGCYGAGATCCAACAGGACTCCTAAGGATGGCACTGGTCACAGTTGTAACTAGTACCACTGGATTTGCRGGTTTTATTTCACGTCTTTAAGCCCACTATTCTTTGGGCAAGGAGTTTCTACCTAGGGCAGGAGTTCTGTGCACGGCAGGCGAGTGAGATTTGTCCCTGTGTTGTTATATGCAATGCACAGGCAATCAGTATGCATTTACCCAGATGCACATCTTTAGAAAATGTTTTTATTAATTGCACTGATCACAAGGGACAGCATGGGGCAGTGTGTGTGGATTTTGTTATCTCTAATGTTCTGCTAACTCATGACGGAGTTGAAAGAGTCAAGATTTTTTTTTGAAGTCCGCTCTGAAAATCTGGTTTTGCTTTTTTTCTCCTTTTATCACTTATTCTTACCAATAAGGATTTTGGACGCCAGTTACGCTCACATGTACATCCCTGTGACTGTATTGCCATTAAGGACACTGAAACTTAAGTGAGATGGGCTGTTGAATCAGGGAGTTCTTTAAAAGTACGTGCCCATCTGAGCAATGTGAGGAGTGTCTAAAATTAGCGTAAGYATTTGAGACATCAGACCCAATTCAATCATGATAGCAATCTCTCAGATGACCTTGACCTTCGGGTGGGGGCCCGATTTGGCTGTGTGGCTCTTTGTGGCCTCGTATGAAGCCTGGAGTGCCAAAAATTGTGGGCAGGTTTATGGCTGTAAAGTATATTTGAAATTATATTTTCTTGCTTCTCTTGCTAATTTCAAACATTCTTCCAGTGCTTACAGCTTAAACTGTTGGTTTCTGTGAACCTGTCTCATTTAGACTGAATTGGGTTAGGAGCCCTTGCACTCGTAACACCAAGGGAACGGCGACCTTGGGCAAGAGGGCAGCAATGACCACCTGGGCCAGKCTGGGAAAGGTGACCTCTTCCACTGGCACAGCTGGATCTGGGAAAGGACATCTGTCTAGGAACCGATCTATCACTTCTGCTGCACACTAACRAGCTAAAGGTAATCAGGGTGCTGTCATTAAAGACCTCTTAATCGGAGAGGGAAGCCAGCTCGTTTGTGAACAGATGGGGTCAGTGTGGCTTTGACCTGAAATACCTCACTGTTCACCGTGTCGTGCACTAAGACCCACCGGTCGTGCCCAGGGTACACTGAAATCCCCTGTAGCTGCTTCTACTCTGCCTCCGTTACTCTGATTGCATATTTGCAGAACTTTTAAGGGTGGTTTCATGCAACGGCTGCTCACAGTTTATGCATAATGCTAACTTGCTTTTTCTTCTGTAATTTTTTAATTGGGCAATCAAAATACTCTTCTCCCTGTAAAATCCATATGAAGGCTTGTGGGGTCAATTGGTATTCACTCTGCAAATGCTGGTGTTCAATTTAAACAGGTGTCAGGCAAACTCATCTAAAGAAATTATAAAACTTAATGGTGTCTTCATTCATCATTTGTCATTTATATCATCCCATACAATGAAAAAGCATTGCTGAMTCTTAACTGTCCTCAGGAACATTCTCCATTTGAAATTGCTTCAGAGGTGACCGAATATTATTTAACCAGAAGTTTAAGAGCAATAAATAGTGCATTTTAGAGACTGCTGGGAAGATTGATGGGGAAAGATCTTGTTCTCATTCAGACTGTAAACAAGAAGCAATAAATTAGCTGGACTGACCTCAACAATAGGAGATAGATTACACTCTATCAATCAGAATAAGTCTTGCTCTTATATGTAAATGTCTTTGAAAGAATGGACAAGTTATTAAAAAAAAAAAAAAGGCCTGGTGCCTATGGAAGAGGCTATGTACTTCCACTTAAAATATGCACAGAAAATTGGTAAAGGTGGGAAATTCGCAAGGCAAAAGATCTGAGGTGAAGTAAACGGTGACAGAGAGGCTCTTAAATTAATTAACACTTTTAAAAACTACTCATTTCTGACCACACCAATAATGATATACCAAATAAAAAGCTTGAACAAAAACAATATACAAAGACGGACAAGTTGTTACCAGTAAAAGTAATGGCCCAAAGAAAGGAGTTAAACCAGCCTAGCCAAACAGACAGCATAATGGACCTTTATTATCGCTAATGAAGAATGCAGAAGAAATGACCAAGTAATTGGCAGATACTAAACAAGGTTCTCTAAACAGAGAACTGCCAATAAAATAACACACTTCTATTTTTGTTCATCTGAAGTATTGAAAAATGATGAATTGGGTGATTCAAGCCCACGAGATCTTACAAAGTTAGTAAGAAGTTTAATTGCTTTCTGGTATCTGAGATCTTTTGTATCATCCATGTTTTTGTAGCCAAAAGGCTTGAAGCTTACTTTAGAAGTAAAGAAAGAAGGAAAGAAAAAAAAAAAAAAAGAGGAGAAAGCAAAGTTTCTCCTGTAATCCCTGGTCTCCGGAGCTGAGGCTTCAGGAAAGTAATCAAAAAATGTGAGGCTTCTGATTAAAAACTACAAGCACTAGCAACATGTCTGGTGCTTGAGCCAGCTGAAGGGAGTAGTTATGATGGCAAGCCACCTTACGTCAAGGACGTGTAAGATGTCCAAACAGGTAGCCAGCACAGGAATCACCATAAACATTGCCAGCTCTGTAGAAGACAGAAGTCTGTGTCCTTGTCTCCTCTGTCGATAGATATGCACGCATATAGCTCTGTGCTATATATAGATGTATAAATAGCATATATAGATGTGCACACATATAGCTGTGCATGCATGGGGTAAAATAGCCTGAAGAACAGCGTAGTCATGCTGTGAGGCAGCGAGGGCAAGAGCTTCAACAGAAGGGGAAGACGCTCACAGGAGAGAAAAGGAACCACCTTTTTTTTAAGCACGGAGCTGAAAGATCTATTTTACATTTGTAGTCACAACTATGTTAACAACCCCCATCTTCACAAGCTTTGAATGTTCTCTAATGCTYTGAGTCAAATTTTTGCTGACTGTGAAATTATGATTAAAAAGAAAACCAGTTTAAGTGAAATCCACTGGGTCACTTATTTGCTAAGCACAGTTGTGTGTCTGCTTCTTTGCCTGCCCTCTGGAACAGCCCAGGTCTTCCCCACGTTAATTATATCACCATCAGGTACCACATTTGCCCCATGGCCTGGCAGCACCCCTGGAGAAGCTCACCTCCCTAGACATCCACACCACCGCAACCTACACCTGTACATGAAGCCATCTAGAGTGACCTCCGGCAGTTTGGCACTTCTCAGATTGGAGRAGAGCAAAGAGAGATTTGGGAAATCTGTTTTGCCCTGTGGGACACACAGCCCCTCCCAGTCTCCTCTTTTTTTTCTTCCAGGAAGAGCCAGCTCTTATGTTAGTCACAGCAGGTATGTCACCAGACCCTTGAAGGACAGCCATTCCYGAGTCATGATTGCTGTGTCTGGTCTCTGTTAAATGCCATAAACATGAAACCCAAATCTTTGATTGTGCAAAGCAGCAGTGCAGATCTGTGACTCACCACGGTCACGGAACTGTGGCACCAGGGCTCCCCATGGCAGCAGCACATGGCTTCCTGCACCCTGAAGGCAGAGCCGAGTGACGGGGGAAAGAGGYAAAGGAGCAGTCAGGCTGTTAACTTACACGGGAGGTGACACCTGCACGGCGCAGGAGGTGACACCAGCTGTCCCTAAGGCTCCCAGCACACTTCCCCCCAGGGAATGGACACGGGGGAGGCTGTATTTGACTCTTCTTGCATGACTCAATGTGCCCCACCTTCACGGGAGCTCTGGAGCAGGTTTCCATGGCTGGATGCACCTCCTTGGCTGGGTGCACATCTTCACGGGACACATATTGTTTCATTGTGCTGCCAGTCGTGGCAGGTAACTGTGGATGTTTTACTGCTGCCAACACTGGATCACCTGGCAAGATGCCTCCTTCCCTCACCTTTCTTCTCTCTGGCCAAACAGATAAAAGCCAATAGGCAGAATATTATTTTTTTTCTTTCTTTCTCCAGATGCTTGGCACTCAGATGGCTGTTTCCCTCAGCAGCCCCTCCCCTCCCAAATCTGAGTGCATGCCTACATGCAGCTATTCTAGCCTCACCACAGCAAGGTCAGCAGTGGCCTGCAGATGTAATACAGGCAATTGCCCATTTAGTTCAGAGTGGGTGGAGGGGGGTTTGGGTGCTTGAGCTGGCAGAGGTGTAATGATGATGAACATCAACGTAGCATATTTTTCCTATTGCCCCACTCACACACACTTAAATCACCTGCAAGGTTCATAATGTGGCTAAACTTGAATGTATTTTCACAGCTTTAGCCCCGAAAAACCAAGGCTATCACCTCCCCCCTCTATCACCAGTCGCATTTCAAGTCCCTGCGGCACAGCAGGGAGATGCAGCTGTTCAAACAAGCCATTTCTGGAAACGCTAACACAAGCAGGCAAGAGGAGAGCGTGCCGATCCTAATGCTGCTCTTTGGAAATGGCCGAACCATTTGGCTGCAATTTTCCAGTGAATTTCAGCTGGAGGTAGTACCACCCCCTTCTCTTCCAGAATAAAAGATTTCTACCCTTACTGTTACAGACTGGTAAGGATTTGGGGGTTTTTATTTTAAGTCTGTATAACAGGATTCAGAAGCCTGCCATCAGCCCTACCTAAAGTGATGAATTACAAGATCCTGCCTAAACTCATTTATTTATCATACAGCACGCACAATTCCTGCCCTGCAGAGTTTACAGTCTCAGCTGCGTTTTGTACTTGTCACAGTGAAGTTCTCGGGACTTCTTCGCATGTAAGTGATGGCCAAAAATGGAGTTCATCAGCCATCCCAAAATGTAAGAAATAATAAATGATTCAGGAATGCCACTATAAAAAAAACTCTGTAATGAACCCTTGTAAATTTTAAGACTGGACCCTGAAAATCCTAAGTTCTGTTGACTGTAACAATTTTTAAAAGATTATTGTAACCAAAACTACAGGCTTATGTTATGTAAATTTTACAGTGTTGATGATACCGGGTTGCCATGTGTTTGTTGTGCTTGTGCCACTTGTACAAAGTGGCTGCAAAATGTTATTTTCCCCATATGATAAAAGTTAGCATCCTTTTAAGCCGAGGTGAAATGTTTGCCTTGAGACACATTGCTAGAAATTTTGGCCTGTAATTTATGTGGCCAGTTCAGACAGTATTAAGAGATATCAGTAGCTCTGTATTGCTCCAGGCTTGTTCAGAGACTTTGGGAAATGAATTTAAAATTATTTCTCCCTCACTTGCAAAGTGGTTTTGGACCTTTGTCTGAAAAATACCCAGATCACAACTCACTGGTTCAGGGATAAGACTCATATCTCTTTAGAAGGTTTTGAATCATCCAATAAGTTTTAAACGCTGTACAGGGAAGGAAAAAGGCAAGCTTTATATTGGTAGCATGCTGCTTCCCATTTCTTAAGGTTATTTATTGCTTTTGCATCCAGTTTTCCCTCGCTGGATGAGAGTGACTGTACTCTGATGACAGGTTGTGACATGCAGGAAGACCAGCAGAGCCCTCAGGGTTAGCAGGCAAGTTTAATCACTGAAGCAGACAAAAATCAGAAGAAAACATGTTGCTGGAGTAAAAAAAGATTCGGTTTACAAAGAATACTAGAGAGGAAGGAAAGGATGTCTTAATATTTTTGGCTGTGTCAGTTGCAGTGTTCGATAGCTCTCTCTCTTTTTCCAGGTGAGTTGCGCTATGAAGGTCAGCTTTCTGTGTTGTCTGCGTAGAAGAGGTACTTATGGCAAGGCAATTCTAAGTTTTCTAAGTCTTCAATATCAATTCAATATCTCTTCACACTTTACTTAACAATTGCTTCAGATGACCCAAGGGTGAAGTCACTACCAGCACTGCTACAACAGCTATAATGGCACACTACTGTCACCTTAATGACTTTATGTACTGCTAAGTTTAATGAAAAATATGCCACTTCAGTGAGGCCAAAGATACCGGAAAATAGGGTTTGGGAAATAACAGTATTGTTGCAGAAATGTCATCTCCTTGGTGGCTGAAGAAATTCATTTGATAAAGTTATAAAAATCCTCATAAATGTTTGACAACTTTATGTAAATGCAATAAACCAAAGGCGTAGGGAGAAGTGAATCTCATTTTGCATTTATGACGCGCAACAAAATTATAATGCAGATGAGGACAAAATGACCTATAAACTTTAAACACATATTTTAATACATAATAAGGCAGCAGTAGCCCTGCTGGGTGGACATGCACAGTACTGTGACATTATGGGCAGTGTGGTGTGGTCAGTGCTGGGATGGGCAGTGAAAGCAATGCACAGCTCTCCTTCTTCCAAAGTAAGTGTTGGACTTTGTGGGGTCAGTCAGAAAAAATGAGAAAATGAGGCGTATTTGTGAGTTTAACTCTTAGAAGCTCAACACCAGTAAGAGTGTGTTTACCTTTATTGAAAGTTTTTCAATAAAGGGTTGAAGTTCACCATGTGCTGAAAGCCAGCACAAGGTCTTTTTGGACTGAAGATGCCTTCAGGGTGAAAGCTGCAGACTTCTTGTCTTTGGTCTAACTTGAGTTCACACTGCTGTGCAGCTGAAATCTCATCTTCAGGGTTCTTCTCATCCTGTTAAGAGTGGAAGATGTCCCACTGAGGACCCCTCAGCACAGCTGGACAGACTGTGGGTGGGTGTTGCCCCCCTCCTTGGCTGGCTGTCCCTCCCTGTCCCCTCACTCCCTTCGCCCACGGACCTGGGTGCATGCAGGACCTGCCATGTCTAGATCACGTTCAGTTAAATCTGCAGATTGCTGCAAACTCCAATATGCTTGTACATTGCACAAGCACATTGGGGGAAAAAAAAGTCTTCTCTTTAAAATAAGACAGTGATAAAGCAGATCACTGATGCTGCTCTTGAACATATGTAATGTAAGCCATGTAGCAAATAATATTCTAAATGACAGCATCTTCTCTCTTGATAACGAGTTTCTTCATCCTGTTGACCCCTGAGCACAGGTTTATTTTGACATATGCATGACATGTGCCTCCTCCTTCAGTACAGTGTGGCCAGTGCCGCTCAAGACAATGTTGCTGGAGGTCAATTTACAGCAGGTTTTATTTCTGCCTGTAGTAGACACCTGTGTGCAGAGAAGCTTCTGGTGATGTTCCTGCCCTCCCTCTACTACTGATTTCCATGGCAAACTCGGCCCTTTGGCTTGCTACCCTGCCCTGCTGGCAGGAGGAGCCGAGCCGAAGGCTGCTCTGGGTAACCCACCGCAGGGGTATGGGCCACGACGTGGGAGCTCGGGGGGCTGACAGCGCTGTCGTCCCCGCTGTCCGCTCTGCTCCTGGCGTACGGACAGCTGGATGTGAGCTGCCCACGAGCTGCTGAGGTATTACTGACTGCGAAGTGCCGCTCTCTAAGCCGTGGCAGTCGGGCAGCCGCCGGGCGAGCAGCTCGGGCGGCTGTGCCGGGGCTGGCACAGACAGCCGGCACAGGCAGCCCAGCAGCTGTAGYTGCCCATGGGTGACAGCCCTTGCAAACCTCCTCCATGTATTAAAGCTGACCAGTCAGCACAGGGTGGGTTTGGGCTTTTGCATTTGTTTTGCTTCCTTGCCCTCCTCCTACAATCCTTTTCTGTCATTTCCACTATTGCAAATCATTTATGAGCAATCATTTCTGAGTGTAAATCAGAGTAAAATCAGGCCCTGGCAACACGGTCGAATGGAAGCCAAAGAAAGATAGCAGAAACTGATTTGACGCTGTAACATCAGCAAGCCTGCCAGATTTCCAGGCAAAGAGCTGGAGACTGTGTTAGACTGACTCATCACTATGTTTGCGACTCTGGGGAGGTTTGCAGCTGGTTGGGTAAGTACGCTGAGCAGAGAAAAAAATGTTGAGCAAAGAAGAAATGATATCCATGCCAAAGGCATACTGGCTTTGATACCTCATTCCCATGCTGAAATTTAGACAAAGGACTGTTATGGAGTTGTGTTTTCTTAGTGTCTAGAGCCTGTTTCAGACCACATTCAATTAGATCTGCAGATTGCTACAAGCTCCAATATGCTTGATAATGAGTTTCCTCATCCTGTTGACCCTTGAGCACGGGTTTATTTTGACACGTGTGAGATTTCTCCAAAATCCACCTGTGGCCTGACAACTAGGGTACCCTTTTGGGAAGGAAGAGATGTGAGACTGCACACCCACCAGCTAGCGTGAGCCTAACTCCCCAGCCTCTCTGACTGTGACATTGCTTCAAATACAGCTGGCGTCCTGTTTGGAAACGCACATCCCATCAGGAGGCTGAGCCACGGGTTGGACCTCAGGTGCCTTGAGGTGTCCAGACAGCACTGGACGTTCAGGCAGAGCACCATCTTCATTAACCCTGGCCTCAGGGAGATCTTTACAGGGGACTTTTTAGGCACGGAAGCATCCATGCAGTGAGTGGGGAGCCCAGGGCTGGGTCAGGGTGGCATTCAAGCAAACTTTAGTTTTCTGCTATTTAATGTTATTTTTACTTCAGCGTTGTACTATTTAATGTGGGGCAAACAACTTCCTACTGCATAGGTGGTAGGGTTATGGATTTGGACATGCGTCTGGTCTAAGTCCTCTGCCATCAGTCTCATAGTGCCCTATACACCAGTGTAAGGCCACATGGCCCACACCAGGGAGACAGCCTGCAGCTCATGCAGAGGAGCGTTGTGTAGTGTTCAGAAAGAGGCTGAAATAGATAGGATGGCTCACGTTAGTGTGGGTGTGCACAACTCAATACACGTGTCCCTCACCCAGCCTGTTAGGTGGGTGCTTGGAGCTCTGGTCACAGACTCCAGTCTCACCTACCATGTAGACATACCCACCTCCATTTCCTTGGACCACTCTCTTCTGACTAGGCACTCAATCTTTTGTGTTGCAAAGCCGATGCTGGAGGACACTGCATGCGTTCTTGGCATCTCACCTCTTCTTCTTTTTTGTACGTATCTTATCTAAACATGAAAATATGAAATAAGCTGCAGCTAACAGTTTTCTCAGTCTGTGGAAGACTATGTTACAGGGAAGCAGTGATCCATGAATTGCTTTCCTTTCAGGGAGCTCTACTGGTAGAAATTTTTTTCTTCAATTTTTCTTCATTATTTTCTTCAATTTTTTTGTTTGATTCTTGGATTTTATCCAGCTGTCAATTTACCAGGAAACTGAATGTAAACATACCAGACTTTCAGATCATTAAATGATCATGTTTATTTATTGCATTTCCTTACAGTTTGATTCAGCTTCATCTCTGACCTAAAGCAGAAAGAACAAGAGGAATTGCTTGAAGTGAATATGGGTTTCTAGGTCAAACAGACCTTAGGGGCTGAAATTACATGTATGCATCTTATTTGTCCCAGCTGTTGAGGTCTATGTTTGTTTTGTAATGACTGTTTGTGTTCTGGCAGTTCCATTAAGCAAGAAGATACCGAAGCATCAGGAGTCCTGAAGAATTTATAGTCTATTTGTGGCTGAGGTGCAATGAGCTAATGACACAAGCAATAGGAAGGAAGGTGGGAGGCACGGCAGGGATAACAAAAACAGGATTGCGTAGTTATATAGATGATGTATGTGGGTAGACTGTGGTTCTGAATCACATGCAGAACGGACACTGCTGAAATCCAAAGAGCTGACACAGCGTTGCTCACCCTTGTACACCAAGGCTTTTGTGGACAGCAGGGTCGGACACTGAGGGCATGAACCTGGTAACACAGCTCAGGAGAGCTGCAGGAAGCTGGCAATGGTTCCCGTGCTTATAAGGATGCTTTGAGAGAACTGGGAAGAAGGGAACACTTCCAAATCAAATGGTAGCTTTCCATGAAGTCTTCTGGGGGGGCCACTGCTGACATGAGAGGGAAAGGAGGCAGGCTACCAAATGACCTCTAGTTTTTGATTTATGAGACTTTTTTTCCTGTTGCTGTGTTTACCAGCTAATGGTATAAAGTCAACGTTGCCTTTGATGTGTGCCAAGATATTCTCAATAGTGTACACAGTAATTCGTTCAGGTGGGAGTAGGTAATAATCTAGGAACAATTTTATCTATCCGTGCTATAGTCTATAAAATGGCTGCTGCTGATTCATACTGCTGTTGTTTGCCTTGTAGTGTTTTGCTAATGTTTGCCTATATAGTGCTTGCCTAAAGGTGGACTCRTCTTGGTGTATGAAGCCATATGAAACCCGAATCAGGAAGTTTTATATCTTTACACAATCTCTGATATCCATGGCAATCTTTGTTATTGAAACTCTTGCATGTAAGAGCCATAGCTAGTCATGGTCCATTAGGAGGAGCATAAAGGCACAGCATCATTCCAGAAGAGTTTTGTCAGATTAGATTTGACATGAAATGATGCACAGAGATGTGCTGTCAAATAAGAAGAAGCAGAGGTGGGTTTTTATACAAATGAGTAAGTTTTTGGCTTGCTTGTTTTCAGAAAGTGCTCATCACATTTGCTTGTGAAGTCCCTGAAGCAACTTTTGCAAGTTTTGGCAGAACTGCTCTAGCTGGTGACCCAGTGGGAAGGGGCTGGTACTGATGGTCCTGAGTTTGCTCTCTCCTTGGCAATGTACCCTTTTGTTTCTTTCTCTTTATTTATCTATCATCTGGGGGAAACAGTGTTTGTGTAATAGCAACTTCTTCTTGCTAAATTCTAAAGCCCATGTATTGCCTTTTCCTCTCTCTGAGCAGAGAGGGAAGTGTGAGGATAGGAGCACAGTATGGGCTGTTCACATTTAGCCTTCTCCAGAGTGTATTTCCCTTTTGGGCTTGAGGGCGGGGAGAAGCTGCCAGTCTTTTTCTCGCAGGTGTATGGACCATGTTCAAAAGGTGCTTGAGTGTTTGACAGATGCTTTCTTTTTCTTGTTTGCTTTCATTATTAAAAATAAATAGCAGCGAAACACCAAGGGCCAGAGTGCCTGTTTAGATTTCAAAATTCAAATAGACAAATGTGATTTTTCCCACTTTGAAGGGAGTAAAACGAAATTATGAGAAATTCACTCATTTTTCATCTTTTCAAAATATTGTAGATGTGAATTCAGTTGTTATTTTCTCCCTCTTTAATTTTTGTGAAACCTTAAAGTGAACCCATCAGAATACCCAATGCAGCAGAGTTAAAACAAAAAAGAAAATCAGGAAAAGGAGTACCATGCCTTACCATCAATGCTGTGCCACCCYGACAGGTTGAACTGCAGCTCCAGCTGCAGGTTAAGCCCCGTCCCGTTACCATCAAGCATTGCTTCCTGGGCCCAGATTTGATTTCCATGCCTCAGTAAACCCACCCACATGCCAGACTAAGTCCCGCTGCGCCTGACATTTCTGTTCTGAGCAGGCTCCAGGACTGAGGAGCTGCCTGGGAAAATACACAAATATGATTCAGCCAAGCAGGTCTGCTTCCTCACCATTTGTGTTAGCAGAAGGGAAAGCCAGAGGGGAATTCAAAGGTAGCCCCACTGTACTGAAAACACGCTTTGAGAGATCAAGAGTCACAGCCTTGTAGCTRGACACAGTCAGTCCAAATCTTTTCTTTTTTCAGGGAGCCCCACCAGAAACTAAAATGGCTCATTACCAATAAAAATAGACTAGAAGAGAAGTGCTAATCGCTGCTCAGATTTTCATGCCTCAAAGAGCACGAGGACAGCTACTCGGGCGGCTGCTCCCTGAGCAGCTTTGGCCCCTGTGTGAAATGACATCATTTTTTGCAGACTTCCTCAGAGTTTGCAGGAACGGCTCTTAATCTACCATGGCGTCTTTTGGCCATGTCCAGCACCTGCAAGAAAAAGCCACAACTAAGGACCCAAGTGTCTGGAGAAGGGCACAGATATCCCCCTGGTGCTGCCTGCCTCTGGGACGCAGGTATTTAGGAGCTGATATGCTGTGGCTGGGGTCTTAGAGGTATGGTTGTTTTGGGGCATTATTAATTATAAAGACTAAAATCTCTAGCGTAATAGGCAGTCAGACCAAAGCATTCTCTTATGAGGCCATTTCAAAGTCTCTCATCAGCCCCAGAGGGTTTTCATTTTAGGATCTCCTGAAGTTAAACCACCAGATGAATGGAGTGGGGGAAATGTAGTCTGTTTTCTTATTTAAAAATCCAGACAGTTGCACATATTTTGAGGTTAATTGCAAATGCTGCTTCATTTTCATGGCTCATTTTTCGTAAGGGGGAAAAAAATCTGATGCAGTTGCTGTCTATTTCCTATCATACCATTAATGTACCAGGGTGGGACATGAGCAGTTAATTCCTATGCCTTGTTCCACAACTGTAGTCTGTGTCTCTGAGCAAGTCAGATCACTCCTCCAGCCCTTTGTGTGTTTAGCCTGCGACTTTCAAGAGAACAGTTGGTGCGAAGCAAGTGTTTAAGTCCCCTTCGGGCCTTTGAAAACCTTCCTGGGGGAAAGGACTGCAAATGCCCTGGGCAGGGACTGTGTAATGGTATGTTCTCAAGGCTGCGGCACAAAGGGGCTCCAGTTTTCACTGGACCTTCAGGTGTTAGTGCAAGGCTACAGAGTTGTCATGATAATCCCCCTTTTCCGTGCTCGAGTGGAGAGAATAACAGGGATTGACAATGAAAATGGGAAGAGCAAGGGGGGTAAAAAAGGGAGAGGTACGCTAAAAGGAGGGAGAGATTATGAAAGAACAACCCGAGATGAGAACAGCAAATAGAAAAAAAGGGTCTTTGCATGCAGGAAGGAGAGAAAATGAAGCAAGAGCACAATGTGAAAAATAAATTTAAAAAAATAGAAAGACAGGTGGAATAGAGCAGATGAAGCAAAAGGACAATGGAACAGTTCATGAGGGAGAGGGGAAAAGAAAGTGAAGGGAACAGTGTGTACTGATAGCTGAGCACTCAGGAAAATGCAAATGATGGTGTTTAAGAAATCTTTCTGTGTTGCTTGGAATTAGGATGCTTCTGGCTCTGCCGCAGGATTGAGAGTGAAAGCCAATCTTTGATCTGCTCCAGTGGTGCAGAATGACTCTAAGGGAATGTATCAATTAAGAAAATATTGAAATTGCTAGTACAGCATTTTACATATCTTAGGTTCCACTGAAAGCAGGGTGCACTGGAAAATAAATGAACCATGATACTGGCACTACGACAATCCACTGAGCTCTTTGTGAAAAAGGGTAGGAAAAGGTACAATTGTGCATGTTCTGTGGATCTTAAGGATGACCACTGTGTTATAAAAATGATGGGTTTTGGTTGCCAGGGCTTGCCTCCCACAGTAGCAGTGTAAAACAGTGCTTCATGAATTTGGTAACCTTTTCCCCACGAAAATGTATGCCAAACTCCTACCAGTTAATTTCCTTAAGGCATGAGCAAAAAGCCAGAACCCATGGTGTGAAATGTCAAATATGGGACAAGACTGGTCATAGGAGGAAAACTGCAATGTTTACAGGCTGGCGATGACACAGATTTTAAGGACAACAAAGAGAGACGTAGAAAAGGAATTTACCTTGTCACTTATTGGCCCAAATTTTACGAGCACCTTCAGGTCTGTAAGCCCCCACAACACCTAGTGCAGCACTGGATCTTCTTAATTCTTGCACAAGGCATCTTGGCACCTTGGCTGTTAGTTAAAGTCTTCTGTTCCTGGTGTACGGATGGGAAAAACAAGAGCTGAAAAACACAGATGCCTTATGGTAAGCTCCTTCCCTCATGTTTGTGCACCTACAGAAGCGCTTCCCACTCCGTGCTGTTATTTACTTAAATAGAAACACTTCAAAAGGACTTTAAACAAGATTTTCAAAAATAGAAACTTCACTTTCTTTGCCTAAGGCCGCGTAAGTCATGACTGGAGAACATCCACCAGATTCATCAGGACCATGGCTACTCTATTATCTGGCTTCATCAAACAAGAAGTGAGGAGGCTGAGGGGAGACCTTATCGCTCTCTACAACTACCTGAAAGGAGGCTGTAGTGAGGTGGGTGTTGGTCTCTTCTCCCAAGTAACAAGCAATAAGACAAGAGGAAATGGCCTCAAGTTGTGCCAGGGGAGGTTTAGATTGGACATTAGGAAAAATTTCTTCACCGAAAGGGTAGTCAAGCATTGGAACAGRCTGCCCAGGGAAGTGGTTGAGTCATCATCCCTAGAGGTATTTAAAAGACGTGTAGATGTGGCACTTAGGGACATGGTTTAGTGGTGGACTTGGCACTGTTAGGTTTACAGTTGGACTCGGTGATCTTAAGAGTCTTTTCCAACCTAAATGATTCTATGATTTTATGATTTAATTTTCCTGCATCTTTGCCCTCTCATGGGGCTGCTGATCCCAACTTCTGGCATTCATATGGGCTATAACAAGCACCATGTAAAATGCAGAGCATTAGGTCAGTCGGAAGCAGAGAGGAACGTTAATGTTATGAGTCTTGTACTAAGACTGCAGCCTGTCATAGCTGTGCCTCTGTGTCTAGCCACATACACACTCACTTGCATTTTCCTGGCACTGTATAAAGTGGGAAGATCTTGTCAAATAGCTTGATTAATATTTCTTTCATCTTTGAGGGAGATAAGAAAAGGAAATGGGGATCTGTGTGTTCTTTCTTTTTTTACCATAGCCAACTAACAATTGTAGATACATCTTTTATTATGTGATTTTTGCCTGATTCAAAAATGAACAGAAAAGAACATCAGGTGCTGCAATATGCAGTAGCATATCCAGATTTATTCTGCTGTGGAAATAAAATAGGGAAATAACACTCTCAGGGCAATGTGTTATCAGCTTTCAAAATTCTCATGAGGAAATTATGTAAATCTCTATTCAGTCAAAGTCAACTGACTTGTAGGAGAGTCAAACAAGGGTAATTCCAGATGAATCAAACAAGGGTAATATATGAGTACTGTGGCTGGAGAAACAGTCTGTCTGCCTTCCTGGTTGCATGCATTGTGCATTGGACGTGGAGAAGCAGTTTAGAGCAAGGGTAGGAAGAGCTGCATGGATAACCAGTACAGCCGGAAAAAAGTTCCAGAAAGCTGGAAAAGAACTGTGGTTACTTTTGGTTTTGAACTATCATTTCTGTATTCTTAACTATATGTTTGTTAATGAAATGTCATTTTATTATTTATATGAAAACAATTCTTTTTTTTTAACAAAAAAATGATAGAAGTTGAGGACCATTTAGAGAGGCAACTGTGTCATGATTTTACTTTTCTAAACCAAAATAATTTCATGACATATTAGTCATTAAGTGTATGTGTGTACCCAATCTGGTGGGTTTTGTACAAAGAAAAAGTTTCAGTCAAAACCTGTCTCCAGCCCAGCAGATGGTTTATCAATAGAAGAGGTGTTTGCACGCCTGGCTGGAAGTTATGAAAGGGACTCATAGGGCACAGGATGGAGACTGTGGAAGGAGGTTTCTCAACAGCCCATTGAGAGCAGTGACCCAACATGGGCTGGAGAAAGATGCAAACAAGCGACAACAATAGAGCTGAGGATTAGGATCTCTTGGCCCATCCGTTTCCTGTACGTGAATGCAAGAGCTGATCAGCTCTGCTCAGAGTTAGCCACCTGTTTACTCAGCATTGTAGAGGGCAGCCAGCTTTTCAGCGTTGATTAGATAACCAGAAATGTGGCCAACACCTAACCGCATGCTAACGTCAATGCTGCCAGGGTGCAGTGTGGGACTCCTCTCAAAAAAGGGTCACCGCTATCAGYGCTGCCCCACATTCCCGTGTGAAATGTTCCTCCATCCCTCCCTATAGTCTTTCAGCTCCAGGCCACGGGTCCCTCCATGTATGTGCACAGTCCGTGGTGGACAGTTCCTTCTGCTCTTCAGGTCATTGTCTCAGACCAACCCACTCTCCCCAGCATGGTTTCTGAGGAGCTCCCTTGCTCAAGTCATTTCTCTTAGTGGCAAATGGTGGCCTGCTGGTCACTGCATTGTCTTAATTGGTGAGAAGGTATGAGTGGAATCACCTTCCCCTTTGGAGATGGTCCCTAAAAACACTGCCTGCTTGTGCTTTCTGCTCAGGACAGATGAAATCCCCCTCCTGGACCCAAAGCCAAAGCTGTAGGGGAAGGGACTGCTCCGGTCCTACCCATGCTGCCTGCAATGAAGAAGCAAGAGGCATCATGAAAAAGCTTTCCAGCTTGTATTTGCGCATTCATCCACAGGGACTTTCATTCCTTTATTGTATTTATAGGTCCCCAGGCTTGGGAATATTGGCTTAAATGAGGCAAATGGTAACAGTTGAAGCTAAATCCCAACACCTGCTCCCATAAGCTGTAGCTGTCATCTCTGTTCAGCTGTTCTCCATCCTCCTTCACAACGGGTCTGTCCATTGTAATCAACACACAAATTCTGACTGGCCAGGTCCAATCTCCCTAGCAAAATCTCAGGGGTAGGAAAGCTCCATCACTGATCACAGAGGCATGGGCAAAACATTAGTGTTTGTGCATGGTGTTGGGCATTATTGCACAATGTTTGCTTTTTTATCCTCTCTTGTTTGACTGCAGGTGGAGATGTGGCCAACGTCTCTTGAAGGAGGGGCATGTGCTCTTGTAATATTTTACTTGAGCCTCTTGTATCCATAGGAGGGAATGACCTTTTAACAATGTCCCTCGTCTAGTTTCATTCTCATGGTCAATGAATCACACCACAAGCTTTGATCGACTGAGTGTGAAAATTACACCATAAGGTCATCTGTCTCTTTGAAAAAGCAGCTGTTTCATTTTTTCTGTCTAATTGAGTTTGTCCTGCTGAAAAGGACATGGAGTTTCTTTCATATTTCAAAGCGATGAGTTCTTTGCGTAATTTCAGTGAATTTTGGGCAGAAGAGGGGCTGCTTCTGCTTATTGCTGCTTCATTCTCAGAGGAAATTTAGCAGGTGGATTTCATTATCGATGAAACGTAACTCACACCAGGTTGCTTAATGGCATTCCTGCACCAACGTGATGTGTGGTGCTGAGGGTTCTCTATATTTCACCTACTGCTGTCAGGCTGGCATTAGCTGGGACTGCGGCAGAGGCAGCATTTGAATTCCCCTGGAGTAAAGAGCACCTGTACTCTTTACAGGAGTAAAGTGTTCCTGTACTCTGTACAGGAACAGGAGTAAAGAACTCCTGTTCCTGTTTGGCTGACTAAATAGCAAACTGATGCTTAGTTCTCACATTTCCCTGAGGTATAATTCTGGGGAAAATGGAAGAGAAAGAAATGTAGACAAGATTAAAAAAACCCCACAACACAAAACCAACARTAAAATAGAAACAAAAAGCCAACCCCCCAAAAAACAAAGAGCTGTCAGAAGGCCCTCTCCTTCCCTGCATGTTAAGTGCAGCCTTGAGCATCCGCTTTATAGCAGGGAATAACCAAAGCTGAATCACAGCAACTTCTGACCACTCTGCCTATACTTAGGCAAGTACATAAAAGTGGTGTCAAGGCAAGGTTAAGACTGTGACTCAAGCCATTTTGAGGTAGGGAAGCAAAACTGTTTCTCCTAGAGTCATAAAAGCAAATCAAGGTCAAATCTAGGAAACTTTTATTTAGCTCATTAAAAGAAAGCAATACAGATTATGTCAAAGCACTGGTTGGAGCTTCTTTACAGAAGTGAATTTTTTTCTGCTGAAGCTAATCAGCCTCAGTTCCAGCGATTCATATGCAAGGTTTCAGCCAGGTGAAATGACCCTGTGTGCAGACTAGAAAGTGAACAGCCACTTGAGTAGAGAAGTACAGGTTTATGTCTATGTGTGCAATAGTAATCTGCCTACCCAGAAAAAGGCCTGTTATTGAGAGCAACTGTTTTCTCAGTCAATAATGGTCAACTATTCCRGTTAGCAGTGAGGCAGACCACTGTGGAACCAGTCCTACTGTAAGAAGGGGCAATGGATCCCTACCAAGGGTTCATCTGGCCCCATTTTACTTCCAACAGTGGTCATGTCCGGATGCCTAGGAAGAAGCACAAGCAACTGGATACATGATCTTTTCCCTGTCCATTTTTATTTCCAAAAAAAGAGTGTTGCAAAGGTTTCAAACCTTCATTTTTTAACAGCCACATTTGCTCCAGTAGCAGCTTCATTGTTAAAATAATTTAGTTCATGATCCCTCCCTTACTGCTTTCTCCAGCAAATCTCCCAACTTCAATGAGGAGGCAGTTCAGGGCCCAATCTACATAGAGACCTTTGGAGGTGAAGAGTGCCAGGCCATAATGCTGGTTTATACTGTTATAATAAAACCTTACTGTTTTATTATTGTCCTTAGTTCAGATACTTCATCTGTGCTCAGGTATAATGCAAGTATGAAGTTGTTTCAGGGAAGTGAATAGGCTACTAATTTCACCCCGATGCCTTTAGCCACACCATCGCTATTGAATTCTGTAGAAATTTTCTAGAAGGACTGATTGTCATTTTTGGATATTTTTTGCTAAAATCATCTGAAGTCTCTTCCCAAGTCACTGCATTCTTGGGTAGCCAATAAGCTCTGATGCTCATTAAATAGCAAAAACTAGCCTGAGCTTTAATCAAAGGTGCATTAACTCACATCCTGTTGTTTGGCTCTACGATTGCAAAACTAAAATTACTGAACACAATGCGGCAACATACATGCTTTAGTAGCATTGATGCCAACAGTTCTTGGCATAAAATGAGTTGACTCATCTTGAAAATAGGCCTCTGTTACTTAAAACTGGGGCTGAATGCAAATGTCTGCCTTGCTGACCATCACCAACATCATTGTTACCAGTGGTATTTGTGGAGCAGTGGTGCACAATCTCAGAAGGGATCTGCAAAGGATGTGTCCCGTTAAGGTGATGTATTACAGTAAGATGAAATCACTTGTATGATCTGATAAACCTGTAGACTACGAGTAAACCTAACRCAGACTACGAGTGTTTTGGGAAGTCTGTCTGTGTAAACAATCTGTCTGAGCTGAGCTCATTCTTCCTGGCAAGAAAAATACTCTGTACCTATTTTGCTGGTTCCTTGGGGATGTGCACTCCATTATCCTAATGTTGAAAATAACAGGTGTGAGGAGACAGAAAGCATGTAAGGGAGAAGAAGGGCAGTTTGTATGGGGAGGATTACAAATGAATGGTGTCCTCCTGAAAAGGCTCACTCTGGACACTGGATACATGGCTTTTCATTTCTTTGTAATCTTAGCTAAGTTACACTATGTGAGAGAATGGATTTACATTTTCCCACCCGGTTTTATGCAAAGGATGGTAGCTATTCAGTTTTTCACTGATTTTCCATCATTATTTCATGTCACAAAAGCCTACACGTGTAAGATGATAACGCAGAAGGTCTGTAATTGGACCTGTGCTGAGTGCTGGGTTGAGCGGGATATGGCACGCATTACCTCCCCATGCATGGAAACCTATTCCGGAGGTGTACAGCATCCCTTTCTTTCATAGCAAAGCTATACTTCTTAACACATGTAATTATTCTGATTAATACAATCCTGAGTGAGAAGCAAGGGAGTTGGAAATGACTCTCCATCATTATTCTGCAGCATTGTTATTCTATAGACTTGCACCTAAATCACTGTCTTAAACATTGGAAGAAATATGGTCTTCATTGTGACCAAATCTTCCTGGTACTGTCTAAAAATCCATTATCCTGCATAATAATAAAGACAATAGTAATAGTAGACAAAGTCCTGCTTCTACTGCAGATATTTAAAAAAAAAAGAAGCAGAAGAAAAAGAAAAAGAAAAAGAAAAAGAAAAAGAGAAAGAGAAAAAGAAAGAAATAAAAATAAAAATAAAAATAAAAATAAAAATAAAAATAAAAAGGAAAAGGAAAAGGAAAAGAAAAAGGAAAAGGGAAAGGAAAATAAAAATAAAAATAAAAATAAAAATAAAAA
>JASVER010000038.1:3084630-3098315 GCA_030449065.1 Oceanodroma leucorhoa | reverse complement strand
AAAAGAAAAAGAAAAAGAAAAAGAAAAAGAAAAAGAAAAAGAAAAAGAAAAAGAAAAAGAAAAAGAAAAAGAAAGAAAAAAAAGGACCAGGTAAGGATCCAAATATAATTTGGTTAAAACAAGAATTCTCTTCCTCACCCTAGCCTCCTCCTAGATTCAGGGCTGCCTTTTGGCACAACCTGGAACAAGGATGACTCAGTAAATCTTTGCTAGCCTTTCTTCCCTTCCTCCCTTTCCCCTCCTGCTCCATCCTCCCAGTATGAGGAAGACTTAGTAGCACTGGCTTGATGCAAACTGCTCTTCATATAAAATGCTCAGACTGGGAAGTGGCAAATAGCTGGGCAGTCATCCCTCTGGCCTGAGTAATCGTGTGCTACAGGAGCTCAGATATCAAGTGACTGCCTTTAAAGGCACTACTTTCCTAGATAGTTTTTGGTTAGTGCTCCTCATTCAGCTGGCAGTACAGGGAGACATTGTTGGATGAGTCCCACAGGAGCTGGGGTGTTACTCTCCCCTGCTCTTTCTGGGAAACCCTGCTGTTTGGGCCTTTTGAACTCCTTTTTTGTGCGCTGCCATGTGTTTTTGAAGCCATACCTGTATTGTGGACCTTTCTGAACAGCGGCTGGGGCAGGCTGAACTCGGTAGCTCAGAATGATCTTTTCAGTCTCCCCTTTCCACCATGCAAAATGGCTGCGGCTGCAAACAAGGAAAGGATGGAGAGCAGAAAAGAGGACTGCAGGTGCCAGGACATTGGGTGATCCCCCTGGGTTATCTATGCTTTTGTGGCAATTTATAGAAAGATTTTTTGGCTTCCAACTCACAGCTAGTGAGGCTAAGCATGTTGTTTTTTTAAAATTGAATGCTAGACTGTGCTTTTACACTCGTGGCATCCCACTGCCTGGAGACTTGGCAGGTTTAAGTTCTGCAGCGGTGACCCAGGACAGGAAAGCATTGCTTGTTTAATAAAAAGTAAAGCCTTGAACATGGATATTTATACTGCATGCCATCATGCACATGGCTGGGCAGCGTGAGCACAGTTACATAAACTTCTGGAGAATTTTGTCTAATTCAGGACAGAGCCCAGGCAGCTTTTCACCGGGGCTGCAGAACGGCCCATCTCAGCTGCCTCGGTAAGGCCAGTGCCCCTCTGTCCCCACCAGTCCTCCCACCAGAAACRCACACCAGGGCTCGGTATGGGTCTCCTGGAAGAGGCCTCCTGCACTGTGCTTGGGCGACTCCTGAAGGGTGCAGAGTGCCCTGTCCCTGGCAAATTTGTAGATAAAGTCATCCTCCTGGTGCAGAAGTGTTTGGGGAGTGCAAGTGCAGCTTGCTGGGTGATTCAGAGGTGTCGACACACCRTGGCGGCAGGTTAAGATTGATCGCCATAGCTGTTTGCCCTGTCTTTCTTCAGGGAGTCATGTCCCCAAAGCAGGGGTGATGGGAAGGCTCATGAGTCAGCTCCTAAACCACCAGAGCCCACAGCCCAGTATGTTATGGGAAGCTGCCATTGACCTGGGGTCAMGCTGCTAAGCCGTACTGTAAACTGCAGCTGCTTAGGAGCTGATTCACATCCCTTTCATCTCTTTCTGCTGAAACCTTCAGGGATACTTTCGGTGTCCTTGCTTCATCCGCCATTGCTTGTGGGTCAACCTGAAACCAGGAATGAAGTTCTCCTGCAGAAACAGAAGAGGGTGCTCCAGTTCACCCACTTGAGCAAAGGTATTTCTTCTCCTTGCTCTAATTGTCCTTACAACTGTCAGTCTGACTGCTGGGTTGTGACCTAAAATCTGGGCCTTATGGATGAGATTTGAAGAAGTTCCGTGTGCTTTAGAAAGAGTCTTTCTATTAAATAGAAACATAACAGATATCCAGTTCATTCTTTGAAATTACAATCCAAGACTTGGTTTTGTTAGGCCTTTCTCTGGGCCTTGAGGGATGGGCCTGGAGAAAAGAAGTGGCCTGATTCTCTTCAAACACAATGGATTTAAAGTCATTGTGGTGTAGCAGGGAGAACCAAACCCAATAGTTTTTCTTTATTCTTGATATTACAATGATATCCAAAGACCTCAGCTGACAAGAGCCACCACAAAAGTACATAGTGGAAACACATCTCTCTTGCGAAGAGCTTCAAGTTGACAGTCAGTGAGAGCATTAATATTTTATATTAATGAAATTCTGCAGAGGGAAGTAACTGAAGCACACAGAGAAGGGAATTACCTTACCTCATATGAGCTACCTACTTTGGTTAGTCAAAGAAATTGGCAATTTTTGATGGTGATTTATTTGAATTTTAGACCAATGTTGAAGACCAGTGTTTGTGCCTCTCCATTGACAGGGGAGGAAAGCCTGCTTGACTGGCATAGACCAGGTGCCTAATTTTTAGGTGGATAAATTTAAGTGAGAGTGAGTCCCAGTCTTGTCTCTATTTTCACTGCAATAGGGTTAAAAGCTGTAACTGGAGCACTCTCAAAGGACATAATGTACTCTTGCTCTGTCATCTGTTAGCACTTGGTTCCTTTAGTAGCCTTTGCATAGTGCTCAGGTGCTTCCAAGAAAATATTTTTGTCTTGTCCATCAAAAGCAACACCAGAAAACTTTAATCATGTATCTTGGTGTTAGTAAGGCTTTTGACATGATCTTACATCACAGGCCAGTGAAATATTGTCTAGATGAAGCTATGGTAAGACAGGCACCAGAATACCTTAGAAAGGGGAAGTCAGATGGTAGTCACCAATGGTTTACTGTCTAACTGAAGACTATTACAAGGTATGAGATTTGGCAAGGGTCCATCCTAGTGATCTGGATGATGGAGTAGATTGTATATTTATTCAGTCTTCAGGTGATGAGAGGCTGGAGGGGCTGTAACCACACTGGTGAGATGAGTGCAATATCCAGGGATCATGACAAATTGGAGGAATAGTCTTAAATAGCCTGTATGGAGTTCAGTGAGGGCATAGGCTTAGGAACAATCTGTTGCAGAATAGGAAACGAATATGTAGGCATCAAGTCTGCTGAAAAACATGTGAAGAGGTTGATAATGCATCACAAACTGAAATATACTGATGAGAAAAAAACAGTCATCAAGTGAGGACGGTTAAATGGGAGGGTTTTAATGTGAAACAGCTAATATAGTTGTTCCACTTCACTGGAGTACTGTGTTGCATACCACCCTTGAAGAGAGATGGAGGGAGCCTAAAGGAAACTAAAAAAGATATCTTAGAAAATATAACCCATAAAAAAATTTGAAAGAACTGGGACTGTGTAGTCCAGAGGAGGAAAATCTGAATGAAATGTAGGCTGCAGTCTTCAAATATGTAAAAGATCATCATAAAGAGGGTGATGGTTGATTTTGTCCCCCCACCCATATTCTGCCGTAGGTGAACAAGAAGCAAGAAGATGAGATTATTGTAGAGGAAATACAGCATAGATGTCTGAGCTGCAAGGGCAGCAGAGCAATAGAATACTTCAAGAGACTGAGAAGCTTTAATCACTGGCAATTTTTAAYAACAAGGCCTTTTCAACCCTATTTTCTAGGAATCTGTGATCTCACCCACTTTATGGTGAACCAGCACACGTGGTCAAGTGTCTGCAATAATTGTCAGAAAACGGCAATTTATTAGCAATGGCAGCTCTTCTTGCTAGTCACTCCAATCTTTTGCCAGAATTCATATCCCTATCCCTCCCTCTCCCACGTTCTCCCCTAGTTGCCAGAAAGTGATTCGCGCCAGCTCGCAGCCTGCATTTTAGCTTAAAGTGGTTAAACAGCTGCTCGTGCTGTCCATGCGCACACGCTGGCCTGGGAGACTTGTTGGCAGAGCGCTCGGCGGGCACTGCAGCCCCTCTCCATCACGGGGCTCAACTTCTCCGGGATCATTTCATCGTCTCTTCAAGCAAAACAAAAGCAGTTCTGGGGGTGGGGCCGAGGGGTGGTTGTTCTAATCTCTCTTTCCTCAATGTAAGCTGCATCTTCATAAGGACAGCGAAGTACTACCAGCTGGAGAATTAATTTAGAGAATTTCCTTTTACGGAAGAAGTCTTTTTCTAACTCTACCAAAGAGAAGCTTTTAAAGAACGGCACTAATTTGAAAAGCTTACTGTTTCCTTTTAGGCTGTGAATTCCGTCTAAATAAAGTGCATCTTCCCATTGCACCACAAACATTTTCAAGTGCACTGACAGCAACAGGGGGATTTTGGTTATCAGTGAATCTGTCTGTATTTTATTCACCTAACAAAATAATTTTTTTGTTCAACATTAAACATCTGTATCAAACGGGAAGAATCTGATTCTCCTCACCAGGGACCGATCCAGCTGTGCCGGTGGATGGAAGAAAGGGGGAAGGGAGAAACAGGGTGAGCTGTGTAGCTGAATGGCCACAGCCACACTGTGCAGCCAAGGGGGGCTGTGCAGGCAGCGGCAGTGATGCTAATGCGAGAAGGGGAGACTCCAACCACCTTCGCTCCCTCCAGCTTCGATACGTATGTACCTGGTTGGTCCATGCTGGGCAGTCCACGTGAGCCTCCAGACGACCATCCTGCTATTCACACACAGTAACGCAGCTCACTCTGTGCACTCCTGTGCTGATGTAGGAGTCCTGTTTCAAAAGACAAGACACTAATTTATTCTGGATTCTCATTTTGCCAAGCATGGGTGGTTTGCTTTTGATTTTTCCTAAGGCCTCTTAATGCCGAGCTGTTTCAGCCTGCATTTTTCCTTTACTTTATGTCCTTACTTGTGTTTGCCATTTAGTCTGACATTTCCACAAACTTTGCTGATTTGGGACCTAGCGACAATTTTAGGAGGTGGTCCACACCCAGAACTCCAGCGGAAGTCATCTGCAACTGAGTGGAGCAGAAATTGGGGCTAATCCATACAAAAAGCTTACAGACTCTGTCAGGTCTGATCCCTGCTGCATCCTCTATGTCCTGTGTCTCTCCAGCCCTAAGTGCTGCTGTCAGCTCCCTCCTAGTTCATAGAAGACCTGGATTCAGACAGACAAAACATTTCCTTCTAATTGATCCAGAATGATTTCTTGGGAGCTGGCAGTGTAGTGGACACAGCTATCTGCTAAGCCTTAGACTGATGTAGACATTTTGAACTAAAGCAACAACCTGTTTCAGAGGATCACTTGAGTGTTGGGGTTGGACTCATTTAATCAGCGCAGAGGATCAGTGCCCAATTTCCATTCTCCTAAGGAAGGTTTTTTGCTCTTTTCACATTATGTCAACAAACCATGAGCCTGTCAAATTCCGCTGCTTCACTGTAATTACAGCGTGGGCATGAGAAATGATCCACAGTCAAAGGCAGAGATGTGGCTCCATAAATACATTTGTCAAACTGACCTCAAGCTGGCAGCCAGCATCAGTGCCAAAAAATATTTAGCAGGTGCAAGCATGCCAGCCACTTGTGGTATGCAGTATGTTTCTTTAGCAAGTAGATGGCTCTATGTGCTGTTTTAATATCTGTGGACAATTCTCATGTGCTTCTATTTATTTACCATGGTATTTTGACTGATGCTGTGCAGGGCTGCGTTTGACAGCCAGGCACCTCATTCCCTCTTCCGTTTTTCACTTGTGCCCCAACTGCAAAGTTTGTACTTTTTTTTTTTCTCCAAGTGATTGGAATCCACTCAAACTTCAGAGCATTTAGCATTTGACATAAAGAGGACTGAGTTCATGCTAAAAGGCAGGGTACAAACGAGTGAACAAACAGGCCCAGCCAGCCAGACCTCATGGAAACAGGTCAGGGAGAAAAAAAGGCAGTGAAGAGTCAGGATAAGAAATATATGAAGGATAAGTGGTTGCAGCAATACATCTTCTAATGTGTAGAAAAAGCATTCTTGATTGTGAGGGGGAAGCTTGATTAAATGACCAGGGGAAAAAAAAAAGAAAAAAGAAATTAAGACTGTTCGATGAGAAACACAAAGCCATGCATGTGAGGCTTGCTTACCAGTATTCTTTATATGTCAGTATCTTTACTTAAGCAAGTTTGTTGTGTTTCACTGTTTTTTCAGCCTGGAAGGAGAAGGATAGAGGGGTATTAAAGCACAAGACAGCTGGGGTAAGAAGAGGGGTGTGGAGCCTGCAGAACACCAGCTTTGAGTATACTGGAGCTTTTGAAGGCTTCACACATGTATTATGAGATGCATGCAAAAGGTTTGGTGTTTGTCAGGGGTTTTTTTTGGTGTTAACACCAGTAACTTGCCTGTCTTCTTGCAAGCCTAAAGGATTTTTGGCACCCATATACCAGGTTTGCTGCTATTATGAAGAAGAAAAAGGGCAGGAGACCCAGCAAGGTAATGGCAGCAAGCCAGTCCTGGAGCCAAAGCGAAGGAAGAGGCATGAAAAGCCGTAAAAGCAGAAGATGATTGTAGCCAACACCAACTCCAGCTCATCTTAAATGTCCACAGGGTGCTTCCCAGTAGTTTAATGCTTAGGGTGACTGAGGCTGAAATTCTCTGAGCGCTTTAAGATGACATTCTTGCTGAAAGAAGCTGGTTTTGTGCTTGTTGGAAGGTGCAGTTTCCTTCCTCATATGCAGCCAGTGAGAACGGAAAAGTGGGAACAGAAGAGGAATATCTGGAAACCATGAAAGGTATTCTGTTCAAAATCAAGATCTGATTCTGACCAACTTGGGAATGAGAGAATTGCTGCTTCTACATGTCTCTCACCCAATAAAAATGGAGCAAAAGGTCTGGCTTGCCAAATTTTATTTACTTTTTCATTATAAAATTGTTTGAAAGAAGCTTTCCTCGCAGTTTCCCTGTGTGAAAAGAGCACAGGACTTGTGCCACTGGATCTGAAACTGGAGTCAATGGTCCTTCCAGAAATAGAGCTGAAGGCAGGAATGAATGAACATGATTGCGACAAACCGGTGAACAATGGAAGAGCGGARTTTTTACTATTGCTTAGACCAGATCACAGAAGCCTGGCTTACATCAGCTCTCTGCTCCCAGCTGCATCTTGCTCACCTCCTCCCGCTCCTCTTGCAGCAACAAAACCATCTCTGAAGCTGCGAGAACAGCACACTGGGGAAAGATCTATCAGAAACCCCACCCAAGCTGTTGTGGATTAATGTCAACTGGATACGGTTGGTCACAGTCAATGAAAATGCGTGGAAGGTAATTTAATCTGTTCACGGAGAGAATAAAGAACAAAGCTTTTCCTCCTGTACATGACATGCATAAAAAGCCTTTAGAGCCAGGCCTCCCCTATTCCCTCCTGCAGCATGTGGCCGCAGGGGGAAGACTCCCTTTCTCCCCCCCACCCCCTCGCACTCACACCTCTCCGTCTGTATTTCCTCTGCTCGGTGCGCTGCTGGGGTTTGGAGGGGGCATGCACCCGGCCTCGGCACTGGGGAGGTGCACATCAGCACATGGAAGAACCTGAATTTGAGCTTCCGGCTCCTTGCCCAAATCCCCTCGCCAGCAGGATGTTGTGCAAAACTTGACCACGAGACTTTCTGCCCATCGTTTGCTTGGAGGAAAACGAGAGACGCTTGTGGCATCTTGGGCATAGGTGCTTGCTGGGAGGTTTTCACAGGCTGCTGTAATACTCAGATACCTGTAACCCACCTAACCTACATGCAAGTGCTCTTTGGATCCTGTCCTTATAATCCGCATGGCTTCGATCACATCGGTGGGTTTATGCCCACTTAGCTTTGTCTTTTATGAACACGTAAGATACAGAAGACATTTTTACAGAGTATAATTAATGTCATCCATGCCAGCAACCGCAGTGGCATAATTACTGTAATAAAAATCCCATACTTGTTTCTAATTTAATATTGCCTAATCTCTGACTTTAAAATTGCGTATTATGACGTTTGGAGCACAAATCACGATTTTTTAACATATTGGTGTTCACCATTGGCATTTATAAAGTGTTTCTACACACTCACTGTTTTCGTCCTACTCTGAAGGCTGCCTGAGAGCTGCATATTTTATTGTCAACAGTTCTGGAGAAAATGTGCTCCTCTATTTCTAAACCTGTCTGCTTCAGAAAGTTGGTATGTGGAATCTGGTGACTATTTCACAGATGTCGAGCAGGACCTCCCCATCAGCCATCGGATCTGACCAGATGAAATTCATAACATCTGCTGTTCCTAGTCAGACACAGCTTTCTGTTATTCCAGCTGTTGCTGAGCATGCATTAAGCAGTTCCAATTAGTTAAACCTCCTCCTAATGTTACAGCAGCTTGTTTTTTGCTGCAACTGAAGAAATATTTTTCAAACCTTGAAGATTTATTTGTAGCTGTGGTGTTGATACACCCTCTAATGGGCTTTCAGTTTTTAGGCCAAAATACCAGAAGCCACCAATTGCCAATAAGAATAACAGATTGCATAGCATCGCCCCTCTCCAGAATTCAAATGGTACTAGAAATGAGTAGTGAATTCTCTCTTCTGCACTTAGGAAGAATGAGTAATGGAAGGATTAAGACTGGAAACAGAATGCAGTAAATTAAGACAGAGAAACCCAAACCTTTTGCCCTGGGATCTACTAGATAATGCTGCTTATTGTTGGCTACTTTTAGCTGATGCATCTTTTGCTTCAGATACATTCAGTTCCTACCATCATTCATTGTTGCAATGCACATGTGGAGCTCATTTTAGCCATGCTGCGGTACTTTAATTCAGAGAGCTGCAGATTGGCGTGGGTTTAAACCAAGGGTTACTGCTGGGACAGACCTTTCAGCAATGTCCCCCAGCTCTAATTCAGCATGACACTCCCGCCAGTGCTTCACGGGACTGCAGAGCTCTGCAGGGAGCATCTCCCGGAGRCTTTGCTGGTTAGAACCTGTGGCCAACAGTACCATAAAAACTGTGCCTCTGATTTACAGGAACATGAAGACTTTTAATAAGGTCATTTTTTCTTGTTAATGTCTCTGTCAAGAGAATGAGGCATCATATTTTAATGGTCAATATATTTTGTTAATTATGGCATTTCATTATTTTTCTGTGACCTTGTCAACAGTCAGCATTCTGATCGTGTATATACATTAAATGCATTAATGTCCCTCTTTTTAATGATCCAAGTTGTCAAGTAGGGGTTGAATAGTCAGGCAATGACTCTGTGGAATAATGAAAAGATCAAAGCAGTGCCGTGAACTTCCCCAGTTCGTGGAGTATATGAAGCATTCACTTTCTGATACTTCATTCCCGTGACAACAGCTGGAGGAATGCACCAGCCTCCTCTCTGCACAGAGATCTGCACAGACGGCAGCAGAGTAAGCTGAAGTGATTGTCACTGGCACTGTAGTAAACAAAAACAGCCAGCAATAAATGGCACAGAGGCATAAGGTGGGAGGATATGGTCTTCTGTGCATTGTCAGGGAAATGGGAGCGCTCTCCCTGATGTGGGAGAGTGCCGAGTGCTGTGCAGGGCCCTCTTACAGCCCAGCTGTACATCTAAAATAGTTTTGCTGCAGTCGCTTACCTTGTGCCCCTCTTCCTTTCTGTGCCCAGATCCTCCCCTCCTTTGTCAAGACCTGAAGCAAAGAAAATTCCTGAAAAGTCTCAATAACTCTTGTTGTTGKTTTTTTTTTTTAATAGTACTTCTCTGAAAGTGCACTGATTTGTGCACTTTTTGCCTGAGAATATTTTCTCCTGATGATTCTTCTACTTCATCTTCCTCTACATCTTCTTCATTTTTTATTTTGTTTCTTAGCCTAGGAAAATCAGTGCCCCTTTGATAAAGTGTGAAGTTGTAGTGGCTTGTCAATAATTTGTCATTTGATCCTTTGGTCAGTGTGGCTCATTATCTGTGTGGGAGAGGTGGTATCTTCTGCCTTGTGTGAGTTACTAAGGGGAAAAAAGCCAAACACATCTAGCATCTGTTATGGTTTTCCTTCCCAGTGTTTGGGATTCTAAATAGCTTTTAGCACACGTTTTTTCTGCATTTTTTCACTAAGTACAAACAGGCAAATAAACACATAAACCTGACTGTTGGGCTCACTTACTGCAGTCTTACTGAGCTAATTAAAAATGGAACGATGCAATGATAACATTAAGGTTATAATTTAGCCAGAATCTACAAATCAATGGGTTCAAATTATCCAACCGGTAAATTCATCAAGCATGTAATGAAATCAAATCATGATGTTAACACTAGAAGCAATGGGATTGTATTAATTTGTCTTCAGAGTGTTTAAGGTGGAGCCACCTTCCTTTCAGTGCAAGCCCATCGGCAGCGACGGCCCATATGGTGGGTGCCCTGAGCCCATGCACAGAGAAGAACCATTGACATGAAATGCCCTGAGAAACCCAGCATTTGCACCAGTTTCCTTAGACACTGGTGGAGGGATGGTGCCCCGTTTGTGATGATCCCGCATTGCGTTGCATAGTCAGCAATTCCACTTTGACAGTCTCTGTTACAAATTTTTGTTCTGATTTCTCCCTTTCCGTACAAAAATGCAAGCTTTCCTCAGCAGTGAATCAATCAATGTTTGTAGTAGCTTTTGAATAATTTTACTTTTTAATCCAGAAGCTAATGACTAGTTTGATGGCACCTTGCTGTTTATTTCTGGGGACCTATCCTCATGTAATTCATACCCACATGCGCACTTAACGAAGGTGTCTCTTCATTAAACAAAGGCAAAAAGTGATGAGTCTGTATTCCTCCTGCTCAGAGACTTGGGATCTGTGAGCTCTCCCATGTCAGTCACTGGTTGCTGTCTGGAACTGGGAGACAGAGACTCTGCTAAGGTTAATTCCTCAGTGAACTGGCTACACCAGAGGACAAGGTAATTCACTTCTTCTGCCTAGGGAAGGGATGGGGTGCTCAACTGTATGCGTTGTTGACTGATGATATAAGCAATTGAGACAACTGTTTCTCTTCTGCTTCACCTTTGCTTTTATAAGGATTGATTCTGGTTTCATCGAGCCCATTTTTAGAGATGCTTCCTATTTTCAGTGCTCTCTTCTATGAGCGAGTCATACCTGGCCACAGGTTCTTCTTAGGTGTCGCTCATCCCAGCAGTTCATCTCTCTCCTCACCTTGCCTATAGCCAAAAGCACAGATTTCTTGGCCTGCTGGGCACTACAGTGACTGGACCAAGCTGAGTGTGACTCCCTGGTGTCAGTGGTGGCCTCTCCGGCTAACCCGGCTCTGCCCACTGCCCCGTAGCTGGGAGCGGCACAACAGCAGCCCCTTGAAAACAGAAAAGACAGCAGCAGGCAGGCGAGGGGCCAAGGCCATGCTGGGCAGTGGTGGGGAGGAAGGGGTTGTGTTGGCATGGCTGGGTAGCAGATCAAAAGAAGAGCGTGGAGGAAGTTCATGTYGTAGGTGTTTCTGGAGCCTCTTTGTGACCTGGAGAGAGCAGCTTCAAGGGGGAAGAAAAATGTGAGTGGAGATGGAAACCATGCCTCCTAGCCCGCACCGCACCCTGGTGAGACAGGTGGAGGTGCTTTCCAAGAATGTATGGGAGAAGCTCTTCTGGGGTCCATCAGAGCCCTCACAGCTCCTCTCTGCGCAAGGTAAACAGCCTTTTGTCCAATGCATTGCACCACCTGTCCTGTTCTTCAGTACAGTCTGATTCACATTTTATATTCAGTGACTATCCCTTTAATTCCTTCTATATTTAGTTTGGTTTATTTTGGTTTGAACTGTGATGCAGAAGGATATTTGCCTTGGGAGTGTCCTCTTTCTGCCCCATCATCACCACTCCCCCAACAGCTGTTTTCTAATCTCCCTGTTTTGTTTTTAATCTCCTTTTGGGGGTATAGTGATACTATTTACCACCCTCTCAACAAGGCAGCTATTGCCAACGCAGGGTTATGTGTTGTTTGCATTCATCATGAGGAGGAACTATGCAGAGCCAAATGCAGGCTTGGGAGAGGCAAAAATAATTCCAGCCCAACATATGATTCAGGTTATTGCCAGGGAAAATGACGCTTTGCTGATGACAATGGCACGTGAAAAATACTCTAGGAATATAACTAAAGTATATCCCTTGTGCGTATTGGTAAACATCTAGGGGATGGTATGCAAAAGTTACTCCTTCAACAAGGGAAAATGCCAAGGCTTACATCTGGGGAAGAACAACCCCGTGCACCAATATATGCTGGGGGCCCATCAGCTGGAAGCAGCTTTGCCGAGAAGGACCTTGGGGTCCTGGTGGACAACATGAACCATCAACATGCCCTCGCAGCAAAAAAGGCCAATGGTACCCTGGCTGCATTAGGAAAAGTACTGCCAGCAGGTCGAGGGTGATGATCCTTCTCCTCTGCTTAGTGCTGGTGAGGACACACCTGGAGTGCTGTGTCCAGTTCTGGGCTCCCCAGTACAAGAGAGACATGGACATACTGGATTGAGTCCCGAGCAGTGCCACTAGGATGATTAATAGACTGAAACATCTCTCCTATGATGAGAGGCTGGGAGAGCTGGGACTGTTCAGCCTGGAGAAGAAAAGGCTCAGGGGGGATCTCATCAATATGTATAAATACCTGATGGGAGAGAAGGAAGATGAGGGAGCCAGACTCTTCTCAGCAGTGTCCAGTGACAGGGYTAAAGGCAATGGGCACAAATTAGACGTGAAATCCCATCTGAACACAAGAAAACACTTCTTTTACTGTGAGGGTGGTCAAACAGTGACACAGGTTGCCCATAGAGGTTGTGGAGTCTCCATCCCTGGAGGAATTCAAAACCCAACTGCACACGTCCCTGAGTAACCTGCTTTAGCTGTTCCTGCCTGAGCAGGGGGGATTGGACCAGGTGATCTCCAGAGGCCCCTTCCAACCTCAACCATCCTGTGATTCTGTGATTCTACCTAGTTACCGCAAGCATCTTCTGGCACAGGCCCTAAAAGGTTTCACTTTTGTAACAAATTATTTCTTTCCGTATGTTCTTGTAATCACACTCGTCTTTTATGGTTTCTCTAATTTTGCAATCCGCTCAGCTGGGTGCAAGGTGCATTAAAAAAGATCTCCATTGATAAGGGGAAAAAAGTACACATCTCTGTATGCCGTTTCTCTCACAAGACAACTGAAAATGCCAGGCTCTGAGAGCACGCTTAGAAAATGTGAGGGCACAAAGCACTTACAGCAAAAATCACACAGACCAAATACACCTCGCTGACAGGCAACAAGTCTATTTTGCAGAACTTATTCAGGCAAGAATTATGTCCAAATCAGTGGCATGTTGCTGGAACAAGGAGCAGGTCCTTGCAGTTATTTTTCAGCATAGTCTGACATTAAACCTTATCTGTGAAGCCAATCTGGGCTGCCATGTCACTAGATATTTTGAACCAAAGAAGAAGTGGCTTTCATGTAATTAAATCCCATTGACTTCAATGACTTGAAAAAAAAAAAGCCTGTTTCAGGGGTTTTGACTTATTTTTCAGCCTGGAAGAACATAGGCACTGGTGTTTCCTCCACTTTTGGTGTCTGTTAGAGAATGGGCAGTGGTAGGATCTACACTGAAAATGTCATTTCTCCTTACCCAACTGGAACACACCAAGCAGCAGCAGTGATTGTCTTGTTTAGCTTTGCACTTGTGTGTGCTGTGGTTCCCTCCACCCTCTACACAAATTGGTTATTTGATTTACAGAAAAAACCAAGTGGGAAGGGAATAAGTGGGAAAACCAAGTTCTTAACAACAGGTACAGCTCAGTTTTAGAAAGAGAGGAGGGAAGGGAAGGGAAGGGAAGGGAAGGGAAGGGAAGGGAAGGGAAGGGAAGGGAAGGGAAGGGA